>PVJN01028717.1:0-26985 GCA_004026805.1 Lasiurus borealis
AGAGGGAGAGTGTGGGGACAGGGGGGAGAGAGAAAGAGAGAAAGAGGGAAGAGGGGGAAGGGAGGGGAGGAGGAGGGAGGAAGGGGGGAGGGAGGGGGGAGGGGAGGAAAGAGACCAATTTATTGTTGCGCTTATTTATGCGTTCATTAGTTGCTTCTTGTATGTGCCCTGACCAGAGATCGAAACCACAACAACCTTGGCATATCAAGAAGACACTTTAACCACCTGAGCTACCTGGCCGGAGCCCATATTTTCTATATTTTTGTGAATTTCAAAAAGAAATAGCGCTCTTTCCTGATAATTGGGTAAAAAGTGTTTCAGCATCATCTGTGCAAGCAATGTAAGGTGTGTAAAGTGCCCTCTACTGGTTAAATGGAGATACTTCAACAAACACTTCATGGGAGTTTGGCTGGAACAACTGACAAAGTGTTTCCTATAGACTTACCCTTCAAATTTTAAACAATATAAAATACACATCATACTTTTGGCCAAATCAGTAGACATTCTTCCTGCTCAAGCCACTTCAGAAACATTTTAACAGGGACTTTTTCTCTGGGACTCAGAAAAATCAATTTATTAAGAGCCACATTCTTCAAAATAAAAAGCTTGTTAATATATTATTGGAATATTTCAGTCCTTTACAAACCAAATAAATGTGTAAACATTCCTAGTATTTCAAAGAAGCAATTATGTAACTTGTTCAATGTGATATATTAGTATCCTAATTGCTTAAGGGGCTTAATGATTAGACAAACTAGTTGAAAAGATTGGGGCTGCTATACTGCATAGATTATACACATGTAACTACACATATATGTACACAGATGTGGAGGTACACTAAACTTCAAAGCCCAAATAAATAGAAACACTTTTTTCTGGCTAGCAGGAAAAGAAACTATTGTTTTTCTTTCTTTTTTAAAAAAAATATATCTTTATTGATTTCAGAGATGGACAGAGAGATAGAATATCAATGATGAGAGAAAATCATAGATTGGCTGCCTCCTGGGGATGGAGCCTGCAACCCGAGCATGTGCCTTTGACCAGGATCAAACCCAGGACCCTTCAATCCACAGGCCAATGCTCTATCCACTGAGCCAAATCGGCTAGAGTTATTTAGTTTTCTTTCTTTATTTAAGAGTGAACCAAAAAAGGGACTTTGCCCAAATTTTTATTTTAGCTTTCATTATGCTGTCATTCAAGAGTCAGTGCTCTGCTTCTCTGTCAGAGAGGACAAAGGCTTTCTCAGCATCTTGTTTATGTATGAAACTTAAAAGAATAAAATTTTATTCCATTCTGTGTGAATGGTCTGAACAATGAACAAAGAATCCACACAGAAGCTGTTACATCTGTGTTAAATTATTGAGAACATCTATGATGGCTTGACATTGGTTCATAGATGAGAAACAACTGATGGAGGGAATGTTGTTGTTGCTATTGTTGTTATTATTATTATTATTTTTGAAAAAGCTGGCATGAGCTGAAAAGATAGGTCTTGCTGTTGCAACTAATAGGTCATTAGGATGCAACTATAGTTATTTTGAGCTGTGAAAATACATGACACTGTGCAATAGCTTTCTTTTCCTTATAACAGAAAATAAGCTGAATAATTAAAATGAGGGAGAGGTCACATAAGAAACAATGCAGACTATCCAGCTCTAGCCCAGACCTACTAAATTAGAACCCATGATTCTAAGAAGATCCTCCAGGTGATCTGAATCTTTGTAGACATAAGTTTTGTGGTTAAGAACAATATAAGAAAAATATTTCCAAAAATAACTTAAAGCAGTGCTTCTCCTTAGTGAACATGAGTCACTTAGATGTTAGAGAGTTCACATTAGGCCATCATCAGAAGTACATGAATTTGGTTCTTAGGACACACTGAAGAAGATCACTCAAAATTAACACCTCCCAAGCAGCAGAGTAACCCACAAATACATTCAAATTTGCATTTTAATTATACAGTTTCTCATTAAGAAAGCATGGTAGTCACAATTTTGATCAGCTGACACTAGTTTTTTTTACTCTTGGAGAATTCATCCTCTATTTTATGGCTTAGTTAATAAATGTAAGCTGTGAAGTGACCCCTACATTTTGTAACTATGTTGTGTAGATCGAACTTAAATAGTTATTTGGGAGAAAAAGCAACAGCTAGTACGTTTTTGGGGGTTGGCTTGTTTGTTTGCTTTTGAAAGTTTTCCTTGGGTCCTTGTTTCTCTACAAAGACTCAGTGAGCCTAGGGAGAGCAGTAAGCTTTTGTCACATGTGAAAACAGGAACAGGAACCAGCCAGGAATGCTTAAAAGGAAGTGACACCAAGGAGATTATCCATGATAATTATGCCAGAAGCTTTGTGACTTGATTTTTCTCCAGCACTGCTTGGCAGACCAAGAGCAAAAACCAGACCAAGAGAGACAGAATTAAGATTGGCAACATAGGAGAGCAAAGGAATGAGGGCTGAGATTCTGGTTAAATGCTAGCTATTGAAATGCTTAATCAACTCAGGTGACAATTAACTACACAGAAGCAATAACAGGCTTTGTCAAATTGCAGCATGAAATATGGTACACTCTTGCATATTATTCAAATTAAACTTTATATCAAAAGTGAATTCTAAAATGTAGCCACTCTTTAAAAAAAAATGCTGAAATTGATACTTAAGAAATTCTGACTGAGAACAGATTGGTGGCTGCCAGAGATGGAGGGGTAAGAGTGGGGAGAAAGGAATGGGAATAAAAGAGAAAAGAGTTCTGACCTCAAATTATTCATGTTTTATGTTCCAAAGTAAAGCAAATAAATAATTGCTTTAAAAAAACATGTCAAATTGACACTAACAGGCATAGTTTATGAAGCAGTAAAGCATGTCTAATGAAGAAAAACAACATAGTAAAACTAGCTCACTGAGAATTCGCGTTCCTTCATGCAGCTGCTCCCACCCTCCTTCAGAGAATCGCTTTTACAAGTGAGGTATCTGGATCATCAGATTAAGCTTTTCCAGCCTCAGGGACTCCCTACTTTATGAGGCTGACTCACTTTTAGTCCTTGCTATGTCAAGAAAGTCCGGAAATTCCCTCACTGTAATTGTAAGACATTGTCCCCAAGTCGAGGTGATATGGAGGCTGATAAGTCCCACAGTCTGCCATCTGCAAGCTAGACACCCAGGAGAGCTGATGGTCTTGTTCCTGTCCTCATCCTGAGCCTGAGAACCAGGAGAGCTGATGTAAATGGTGTAAGTTTCAGTTCAAAAGCCAGCAGGCTCAAGACTCAAGAAGAGCTGGTGCTTCAGTTCAAATCTGGAGGCAAGAAAAGACCAATATCCAGCTCATCTCCTCAGGCACAGTAGTTTCCTCTTACTCGTGGAGGGTCGGCATTTTTGTTCTAGCCAGGCCCACCCACGTGAGGGAAGGAAATCTGCTTTACTCAGTCTACCAGTTCAAATATTAACCCTCACGGACACACTCAGAGTAATGTTTGACAAAATATCTGGACACCCATGGCCCAGTCCAGTTGACACACAAAACTAAGCATCGGCCAAAACCGGTTTGGCTCAGTGGATAGAGCGTCGGCCTGCAGAATGAAAGGTCCCAGGTTCGATTCTGATCAAGGGCATATATTCTGGTTGCGGGTGCATCCCCAGTGGGGGGCGTGCAGGAGGTGACTGATCGATGTCTCTCTCTCATCGATGTTTCTAACTCTCTATCCCTCTCCCTTCTTCTCTGTGAAAAATCAATAAAATATATTTAAAAAAAAAAAAACTAAGCATCACAACTATGAAACTGTTCTCTTCTTGATTTTCTTCTGTTTCTCTTCTTGATTTGGTTTAATCCAGTGGTTGGCAAACCACAGCTCACAAACCATATTCGGCTCTTTGGCCCCTTGAGTGTGGCTCTTCCACAAAATACCACAGCCTGGGCAAGTCTATTTTGAAGAAGTGGCATTAGAAGTTTAAATTTAAAAAATTTGGTTCTCAAAAGAAATTTCAGTCATTGTACTGTTGATATTTGGTTCTGTTGACTAATGTGTTTGCTAACGACTGGTTTAGTCTATTCTTCACATACTAATCAGTGATTTTTTTTTTTAACTTTTTTTTTTACATTTTAAAATGCAATCTACTCGCCAAAGTCCATGAAGCCTTATAAAACCTTGAGGACTATCTCCCTACCTCACTCTGTTTCAGATCCACAGTTCTCCTCGCTGGTCCAACTTCATCTGGCCTTTATACCCCTCTCTTCCTTCTGACTGGAAAACACCTATCCATTCCCAAATCTTCCCACTCCCTCACTTCATTCACACCCCTGATAAATGTCAACTCCAGAAATAAGATGTCTCTGAGCAAATACTTATCATACATGGACTCAATCAATCTCTACTCATTGACTTATTTTTTCAGTGTAATTATTGGTAACTGACAGGTATTATATATTATTCATTGTAGTTACTGGCATCTGACAGGTTATTACTGACTTATTGACTGTGCTCCATTAGAGAGGAATTTTCTCTGCCTTATTTGTGGGTGTGTCCCAAATTCCTAGAACAGTACCTGGCACATAGTTGGTGTTCAATAAACACTTTCAGGAAGGGAGAGAGAGTCATGAGCCTAAAACCCATCAAGTAACCAAGGTCCTCAGACCAGTGTTACACTGGGTTCTATTTCTTATCACCGCTTTTTCCTTTCCAATTTCTACATAACAAATGGTGCCTAAAGAAAGATGTTCCAAATATTTCTGTATCTGCATAAAACTGTCATGTGTGATATAATCCTATTCTGAATCATCTTTTCTTTAAAAAAAACTCCACAAGTTAATTATAGTGCTGCTTTAAGAATTCTAATTCATTAATGTTTAAAAACAAGATTGCCCTCAAGGCTGAGAGTTGGCTTATAAAAGTTCATCTTAGATTTAAAAACAAGTAAGTTGTGGCTCTCTAGGGAAGAGCTCTAAACTTGTGTCAATGCCATGACTAAGAGATTGTGGCTAGAAATAAAACAGGAGTTTCCTGATCTACTGTGCTGCATCATTATGTGGGCATTGGAAACAACTTCAAAGTTGGCATTAAGCTTTTCAGTTTACACCCTTGGTGATACTTATCTGTAATTGGGAGTTGGAGAGAAGTAGAGAGACAAGGAGACTCTGGGAGAAATCTCCTAAAAATGCTTTACAAATAACTTCACCATTACTGACTTATTTATATGCCACTTACGTGAAGGTGTTAGGCATTTGGACATTTAACATCTAATATTGGTTACTTTGAAGACAGCCAATGCACACTCCCCATTTCATCTATTTTCTCAGACTTACTAGTAATTATTGGATAACACCAAACTATTTCAAAATACAAATGGTACTCTATAGAAATTCCAGTAAAATATACATTAAAATACAACCATGGAAAATGTCATTTTCAATGTGTAGAGTGGCCTTATTTTTAGTAAATGCCTAATTTATCAATATTATAATTTCTTGCACAAGTGTAAACAATATATTAATAATGGCAATACTATAGGACTCTCCTATATCTTAATTAAGAAGTAAGAAAAAGTACTTTCTGTTTTTTGTTACCGGTGTTTTCTTTATAAAGAAAATAATGAAACTGACAAGGAAGTAATATAAGAGTCATTTTACATTTTAGTGTTTGAGGCATAATTATATAAACTATCACAATGGTTTAGCTTTCATTTGAAATGAAAACATTTCTTTAACATAGTTTTAATCATGAAACCACAATTGAGCAGTTGTAATCAAATTTATTGTTATCGTTTAACCTTTACTATCTCCATTAAGAAATAGAAGAAAAGAAAACAAACCATCTTTTAATTCAATAAAATACCAAGATCTGATCCAACATATACACTGTCTCATTACAGCAGTGATTCTCAACCTTTCTAATGCTGCAACCCTTTAATACAGTTCCTCATGTTGTGGTGACCCCTAACCATAAAATTATTTTTGTTGCTACTTCATAACTGTAATTTTGCTACTGTTATGAATCGTAATGTAAATATCTGTGTTTTTCCAATGGTCTTAGGCAACCCTGCTGTTTTCCGATGCTACTAGCGGTTCTGCTAGTGGTTCTCAACCTGTGGGTGGTGACTGTAGAGCCTAAGACCAAGATATTTACATTATGATTCGTAACAATAGCATAATTACAGTTATAAAGTAGCAACGAAAATAATTTTATGGTTGGGGTCACCACAACATGAGGAACTGAACTGTATTAAAGGGCCGCAGCATTAGGAAGGTTGAGAACCACTGATTACAGTGATATGTGAGAAATGAACAAACATTAAAGAGCATGGTAATTTATAGAAACAACTAGCTTTCCTTATGTATCAATTGTGAGGAAATCAAGGACACGAAAACTAAGTCAGAGCTGAGGCAGAGTAGTGTGATGAGGGGGACCTCCAGGTTTGTTCGGCATCCATTTGGAGACAGGGATCATGGCAGCCAGAATCAGCTCTGTATGGACGCTGCTCTGGCGGGCTAAGCAGTTAAACAGGAAAGGATGAATGGATCAAAATGAATTTGCTTGGTGAAAGCCTCTTCCAAATTTGCTAATGAAAGATCTCCTCAAGCAAATGTATAAAATCAGCAATAAAATTCAAAAACAGAAAAAAAAAAAACTACTGATCTTACCATTACATGGTTATTCTAAACTAGCTCTACAATACTATCTTCCCCATGCTGTCACTTGTTATCAGTATTTTCTATACATCAACATCCAAATACATTCACAAAAGTATCTTGTTTATTATCAACTGTATTCCCTCTGAGACACACACTGGGTTTGACCCAGCAGAGACTAACTCTCAATCACTACAGTTGCAACTATACAGAATCTATTTCTTCCTACTTCTGCCTCTTACCCAGAAAAGTGCTCTCCTTGAATGAAAATAGTAATTATATTTGTACTTCTTATATTATTTTAATATGGAAAAGAAGAGAGAAACAGAAGTGGGTTTTCTTTCCCCTCTAAAAACTCTCTGTCTAAGGTCTCACATTTTATTTTTTATTTTTTTAATATATTTTATTGAATTTTTACAGAGAGGAAGGGAAAGGGATAGAGAGTTAGAAACATCGATGAAAGACATCGATCAGCTGCCTCTTGCACGCTCCCTACTGGGGATGTGCCTGCAACCACGATACATGCCCTTAACCGGAATCAAACCTTTCAGTCTGCAGACCGATGCTCTATCCACTGAGCCAAACTGGTTTTGGCACATTTTATTTTCTTATTTGTGTTTATTTGATTTTATTTATAGAAAGAGCTCACAAGCTCAGTGTCCCACAAACCTCTCTTCTTCTCACCCCCTCGCCTCCTCTACCTCTGAAGAAAAGAATGAGACAAATAAAATCCCTGCCTGAAAACGCTTTTTTAAAAAACACAGGATAAAATTTTGATAAGAATATTTAAATTACATAGCTGATTCCTCAAGTGAATTTTCTATCACTGCTGTAAGGGAAACACGAGACATAGACTAGCTTGACATAGACTAGCTTGCACTACTCTGCTGACACAGGTACAAGAACGTTAACCACTAATATTTTGTGAGAAAGGGCAGTTAGAATAGACCCATAAACTTGCTTTATTTCTTGAAGTAGTCACTAGGAAGCTGAGGTAAACTGATAATGCATTTCCTGCATTCCTGAAGGAGGAGACAACCTGCCCAGCCTCTATCAACACACCTTACACATTCCACTCTCCACAGTAATCTGAAAGAGGAACTCTTTAGGGCAAAGATGTTCAAATTCAGCCCATATTTTTGATGCAAGTGTGGGTATACTGAAGATTTTTCTATTGAACCCACTGGTAAGACACAAACATTCACTCACACAAATGAATGGCTCAAACCAAGTTTTCTGAAATACCATTGCTTTCAAATGGAATTACAAGCATAAGTAAATCAATGAAATCTATAGTCATTCAGCAAACTAGTCCATGTAAAGGGAAGTGTTTACTTTCTTGATTTTTTAGCTCAATCAGGGTTGATTTTACCCTATAGCAGCAGTTCTCAACCTGTGCGACGCGACCCCTTTGGGGGTCGAATGACCCTTTCACAGGGGTCGCCTAAGACCATCGGAAAATGCAGATATTTACATCACAATGCATAACAGTAGCAAAATTTCATGGTTGGGGGGTCACCACCATATGAGGAACTGTATGCAAGGGTCACGGCCTTAGGAAGGTTGAGAACCACTGCCCTATAGGGTCATTGGCAATGTCAGGAGATATTTTCAGCTGTCACAAATGGGGGGTTGGGAGCATGATGCTACTGTTATCTAGTGAGTAGAGGCTCAGGATGCTGCTAAACATTCTATAATTCACAAGGCAGACATCCACAACAAAGAATTAACTGGCCCAAAACATCAGAAGTTATTAGGATCAAGGCTGAGAAACCTTGCTTTAGTTAAATACAAATAAGTCATTGCAGGTCCAAAATGACTATAAGTCTTAGGGTTAATAACATATGTGATGTTCACTTACACATATTGTATTTCATGGAACTAACACATCAGATGGCAAACATTATTCTGGTTCAACACTTTTCACCATCAGAGTATCTTGCTTGCACAAAATAATACTAACGTAAAGTGTAATTGGAAAAAAAAATAAAAATAAAAGAATTATCTTGCCTGCTTCTCATGTTCTGTTTTGAGCTTAAATGTTCTTATTCCCAAATAAAATTATCATTTTGAGTTTCAATTATTTAAACATACCCACCATTAACACCAGCTACTTTTTTGGAAGACTCAAATTCCTGAGTTAGAATATTTTTTTCTAGTATGACTTTGTAAAAAATAGGAAGAACAGAAAAGATAAGGGAAAATCAATCTATAGGTATAAAAGCCTAAGCAACTGTTCAACCTTTCGACCATTCACTATGACATGCACTGACCACCAGGAGGCAGATGCTCAATGCACAGGCATGGAAACACGGAACAGACTGATGAATCTCAGAGGGAAGGGGGGAAGGGAGAGGGTGGGGAGAGATTAACCAAAGATCTTATATGCATACTAGAGGCCTGGTGCACGTATTCGCTGGGGGTATTGGGCCAAAACTGGCAGTCTAACATTCCCCGAGGGGTCTCTTATTGCAAGAGAGTGCAGGCTAAGCCAAAGGACCCAGTGTATTTATAATATAAAACTCAGTCAAGTAAGAAGAACCACATCTTTTTGGTAACATGGTTACTGTCTTCCCAAATAAAAATATAATAATAATCATGAATGCTTCAAGCAAAGCAGTCAATATATTTCTAAATTATCCAAACATCTCTTCCAATATTGTCATTGTTTATGTTTCTTCCACAGACCCATGTGCACAGATAAATCCACATTACCATGGCTGCCAAAGCTAAATATACATGGTAACTGACATAAAATGGAAACATTATAGCTATAGGAAAGAAAATAAGAAAGGAGAAATGGAAGAGGATGATTGGAGTACTACAATCACTCAGGTTAACAAACTTACACAGAGGTTGTATAATTCTTACTGTATTTGACGTAACTTGACGTATCTACCCGACACAGGCCTCATTCACAGAACCCATGTCAATCCACACATATGAGCTAAGTGGGCCAAAGGAACCCACACTCCTAATCACAGCCCATTTGGCTAAGACGACTTTCTTCTCAAGGAACTGGTCATGCACAGGCTGGTCATGATATCAGCAGCCTGGAAAGAAAAAGTAACCTTATCTTTTCAGATTTTCCTCTTGAGAATCTCACCATTCCCAACAGGAAAAAAGTAATCATGTGGAATGCAGTTGCCATGTTTATGCTGAGCACTGGAGTAATAGGAGAATCCTCCCAAAATCCTTACCATAAAACACTCTACATCTCACTTAGCTTGAAAGCATCACTAAAAAAGGCATTAACTGCATGTAAAACCGGTGAATTTTGATTAATGCCTTTGGATGTATCATTGTCAACTTCCTGTCTTTATTCCTCCAATGTGCTTGCCTGTTTTTGTTCCTCAATACATCCCTATAAACTACAAAAATGCTTGCCCCAATAGGCACTCCATTATTTATTAAAAGAATGAATGTGCTACCAAAGAACATTCATTAAATGTCTGTGTGTCAGACCATCTATATATCATCCATTTCCATCCTCATAACAACCCTATTAGATAGATACTAGAACTCTAATTCACACTTAAAATTAAGACTTTGGGGTATGCCACAACCATTATTCCACACAAGCATCAGAAGAAGGAATCAAATGAGGCATGATAATAACTTCAAATCAATTGAGCTTAGCCCACTTTGAAGCTATGGTCCCACTTCTACTACTACATTCAATTGAAAATGCTCATTGTCCTGCATTTAGGAAATCACCCAATTTAATATGCTGGAAATTCATTTCATTTTAGTTTCTAGAGATAAAATCCAAAGCGGATAGAATTTCTGATGCTTAAAATAGAAGTATTTGGATAGATCTTTGAATTTAAAATTACATTTGTGATTTCATCTCATCACAGAATCAGCAGATTGAATAAAACCTCTGGGGACCAACAACTAACCACCACAATTCAAGCATTCCAAATATGCAGGGTGTGTGAGATCAAAAGCTAATTTCATTTAAAATGCATGTGATGAATCCAAGAAATGACGACTTAAAGTATAAGCTTTAAACTAAGAATAGCTCAAGCCACTGGAGAAGACAGAGAATATATTCAATGCAATTCAAGCTTTTAATTTTCACAGAAGTTATTTTAATATAAAGTCTATTTAGTTTATTAAACTGAGTATTCTTTTTAAAAAATAAATGTATATATTTTATTGACTTGTTTTTTACAGAGAGGAAGGGAGAGTGATAGAGATTTGAAACATCAATGAGAAAGAAACGTAGATCAGCTGCCTCCTGCACACCCCCTACTGGGGATGTGCCTGCAACCAAGGTACATGCCCTTGACCAGAATCGAACCTGGGACCCTTCAGTATGCAGGCCGACACTATCCACTGAGCCAAACCAGTTAGGGCTAAAATGGATATTCTTCTTAGAAAGAGTTAAAAAAACAAATTTCTTTAATTTATTCCTTAATACCTTACAATGCATTCTATTACTACAAGTAATTCATATATATATATATATATATATATTCATGTTTTACAATACATTCATATGTTGCTAGATAGATATTTCTAATAAAATACTCTGCAAATAATTCATTTCTGTCAAAATTATGATGAGATTTTCTTTTAGCTATTTTTTAATTAAATTTATTGGGGTGAACTTGGTTAATAAAATTATACCAGTTTGAAGTGTATAAGTCTATGATATGTGATCTGTATATTGCATTGTTGCCCACCACCTAAAGTCAAATCTTCTTCCATCACCATATATTTGATCCCTTTTCCCCTTCACCATCTCTCCACCCCCCTAACTCGATTTTTATGACAACTGCAAACCCAAACATTTTGGTATTGCTACATTTAATTTTTCATGCCTTTAACATTTGCATACACATCATAGCCAAACAGGTTTCTGAGAATGTTATAAGCACAACTTAACTATTCCAGAAAGAATATTTTTTTCTTTACATTCTAATTGTTAGCTCTTAAATTTAGGTGTTTTGTGAAATTAAATTTTTTTAACAAAATTCTATCATCAACCTTGATTTTTAGATATTGCTAACATTTTCAATATTATCATTCATTTGCAGTTTGATTATAAATTACTTATTTCCAAAGACATGGCCCCATATTATTATTGGTCTCTTCAGTGTCTTGACCCACCAAAATATTTATATAATGACAGTGTGGGTATTTTTCATATGCAAAATTCTAAGTTTAAAGCTAAAAATCTAGAGAATCATCGACAGTCATTTTATGGATAATACTAGAGGCCCAGTGCATAAAATTCATGCACAGTGTGGAAGAGATGTTCCTCAGCCTGCACCTTCTCCAATCTGAGACCCCTCAAGAGATAGCCAGCAGGATCAGGCCTAAATGGGCAGTCGGACATCCCTCTCAGAATCCAGGACTGTTGGCTACTAAATGGCAGCCTTCTTGACTGCCCCTAACTGCTTCTGCCTGCCAGCTTTATCACACCCTAACCACTTCCCTGCCAGCCTGATTGATGCCTAACTGCTCCCCTGCCAGCCCGATGGCCCCTAATTGCCCTCCCCTGCAGGTATGGTCACCCCTAACTGCCCTCCCCTGCAGGCTTGATCATCCCCAACTGCCCTCCCTTACAGGCCTGGTCCCTCCCAACTGCCCTGTCCTGCTAGCCGGATCGTCCACAACTGCCCTCCCTTGCAGACTTGGTCCCTTCCCTGCCATCTTGTGGTGGCCCATCTTATGTTCACATGGGGACAGCCATCTTGTGTGTTGGAGTAATGGTCAATTTGCATATTATTCTTTTATTGGATAGGCTAGAGGCCTGGTGCACAGATGGGGGCTGGCTGGTTTGCCCTGAAAGGTGTCCCAGATCAGGGTGGGGTTTCCCTCGAGGCATGGGATGACCTGGGCAAAGGGCCTGTGGTGGTTTACAGGCCGACCATGCCTCCCAGCAACCCAAGAAGAGGCCCTGGTATCTGGGATTCATTTATCTTCTATAATTGAAACTTTGTAGCCTTGAGTGGAGGCTAGGGCAGGCCAGGGCAGGTAGAAAGCTTATCTTCCTCCAGTGTTGGGGAAAGCCAAGCCTCCTGCTCTCTCCAGGTCTGTGGCTGCTGCCATTTTTGTTGGGACTTATTTATCTTCTATAATTGAAACTTTGTTCCCTTGAGTGGAGTTCACGGCTGGCCAGGGTGTGTGGGAAGCTTGGCTTCCTCCATTGCCAGGGAACCAAGCCTCCTGCTCGCTCTGTGGCAGCAGCCATCTTGGTTGGGTTAAATTTGCATACTTGCTCCTGATTGGCTGATGGACATGGCTTGTGGGTACAGTGGTGGTACAGTTAATTTGCATATTACTCTTCTATTAGATTACTGAGGCAAAAATAAAAAGACATGTCCAACATCATACAGGATGTTGGTAGGAAACTTATTACATAAAGTAAATGAGCCAAGAGGTCTTGAGTATTTTACAAATATACTCCAAGACCTGTGTACTGGTTGAGGGTAATGCATAAGCAGGAAGTACTAGAAATGGAACTAAGGGTAAACATTGGACAGTTTCCCTAAACTGTGGTCAATTCGCAAACAATGTCTGCAGGTTGAGTTTCAAAGGAATGTGATCACAAACAAATGCAATTTGTAAAAGAAATAAACCAAGAAATGGGATATATGAGGTTTGAGGGCACAAAAATCAAAACAAACAAAAAATAAATAAAATAAAATCTTCCAGCTGAAGGGAAACAGAGAGAGGTACTAAAGGTGTAAGGAAGATATTACAAAACATGCTTTTTTTTTGAGCAAAAAATCCCAAACCTAATTTCTATAATAATTCCAAATAAGAGAACCTGTCTATATCTATATTTTTACATCTCAAAAACAAAGAGATCTAGTTTTGAAGACAATTTATTACTTACCAAACCTGCTATTGGTGTGGACAGTCTATTGATCTTCTTTATGACACCAGGTTTAAGCTTATTAATCAAACTGAAAGTGAATAAAGAAACAAGATATACAATTACAAGAATGCCAATATCAATATAATGTTCTTTTTAACATTCTCAAAAATCATGTATGTCACTATTCCATCCCCAATATGTTATTCAGAGCTAAGAGCACCCCGGGGAAGCAAACAACTGAGAAAACAATTCCAGAAAGAGTCAGAACATTGCTGCAAATTATTGTGAATGGTCCTCTTAGACCAGAGACATACTTCTCTATCCAAAGCCAAGTCCTTAAAATAGTGAGCTCCCCATCTAAAGAAAGGTAATATTTGATGGTTGCAAACTGCCAGTTTAAGAATCTCTTCATTATAATTTAATTCACTTGGTCCTGAGAATACTTTTTTCTATTAATCATTTTCATTGATTCTTTTCTCAAACCAATCCTTTTTTATTATTTTATTTAAATGAAGATTGACAGTACTATTTATTCCTATTTACTCTTTATTATGAAGAATAAAAAATGAATGCAGCTATAAGTAGTTAATAATGTTCATAGGTTCATCTTAGAGTTCAATATACACTAAAATATATAGCTATCTACACTAATAAAAGAGTAACATGCTAATTGAATATACCTTCACGACACCCACCAGCCAATCAGGAGTGAGTATGCAAAGTAACCCAACAAAGATGGTGGATTAATTTGTGTACACAGGCACCAAGCTGCAGGGGGTGGGGGGGATGCTTGTGTCATCACCATGGTGACAACACAGGCGTTCTGCACCACTCCAAAACCTCTGGGCAGCGTGGAGAGGCAGAAAGGCGGCTCTGGCCAGATTGAAGGTAGTGCCAGCAGCCAGGGGAAGGAAGGCCCATTCTTGCATGAATCTTCATGTATCAGGCCTCTAGTATATATATATATATATATTTATGTAGACATTTGAATGTCTGAATGTAGACAAATCCCTATTTTAAAAGTTAGTTTCAACGCTATATACTATTTTGCCATATTTAAAGGGTGCAGTGGGAACTCATCACTATAGCCAACTAGTTCTTATAGGTTACTCATTCAAGTCCATGATTGATTGCTTTGTTACCATAGCAAAATGACTGAATGAAAAATTAAATTAGATGTACCAAAACTCCCCAAAATAGCCTGAAAGTTACCTCAAAATCTAACATTGAACAAGTTTAAGTTGCTATGACAATCTACAAAGATATATGTCTCCACACTCTAGAATAGCAAAATAGAACACAGCTTTTATGATTACAACTTGGAGTACACTTTTTGTTTCTAAATCTAGATTACTGTAAATTCTATCTTTTTTGTGGTTCACTAATACAGTGCCAGGCCACAGAGAAATTTAATACTAAAATAATGCTTTTCTATTAGTTCTAGTGTAGTTAATTAATCATTAATTACTGACATAAAGCAGTAAAACTTGAAAGAGTGACATTCTACCCACAAAAAATAAATAAAAATTATTTATTCTGTAACTGAGCTCCACTAGGAAAGCAAAGAAAAGAGAAAGAATCAAACATTATTAATTCACTAGTCTCGTCTCCACAATGAGCAACAGAAGAAAAAAAATCTGACACTTGTGGAATGTCACTTGTTCAACATTCCAGAGATTTATATACACACTTGAGTATGCTAAAAATAAAAAAGACAAAAGTCTCAATTCAATAACCTTCAGAATGCCGTTCAACTAGATTCAAAAGGGTGGATTATGAAGACTTAGTCTGGTGAACAAAAGATGTTTTTCTGTTTTCATAGTTTCTTGACACAAAGATCTTTAGAAAATTTAATAAAACCATCTCCTCGACTTTAAGCATTTTCTAGAAGTATTAACATCTTGATTCCTAATTTCTTATTTATTCACTAAAAGTGATGTGGGGCTAAAACTGGTTTGGCTCAGTGGACAGAGCATCGGCCTGTGGACTGAAGGTCCAGGTTCGATTCCGGTCACGGGCATGTACCTTGGTTGCGGGTACGTCCCCATTGGGGGACGAGCAGGAAGTGGCTGATGGATGTTTCTAACTCTCTATCCCCTTCCCTTCCTCTTTGTAAAAAAATCAATAATATATATATTTTTTAAATAAAATAAAAGTGATGTGGGAAAGGAGGCTTTCTCTTTTCATGGCCACTTTAGTTTTCTTTAATGATTAGCTAAGAGGCTAGACAAGAATTGAACAGGTTTATAAGAAATGAGAGTTCCAAATTAACTGTTCTAACTATTCCCTATTAATCAGATATTTCTAAATTCTATTAAAGGTAGCATTCTTACAGTACATAGAAGTAATAACGGAAACATTACTTAATAGGAACATATTCTGGTAGAATATAAGTCAAGAAACCTGTGGCAGTTGACCACAAGCTTGGCAGTGACTTTCCAAAATATAACCTTAAAATATAACCTTTCATTGACATTAAATGTTGAAGATCAATATGAGATAGGGCAACGTATGGACAGAGTGTCAGGGAAGTCTAACATGCATTGTCCTTCTTAGAGGAAGAGTGTCATACATCCCTCCTCCACCCATTGAGTCACTGAGGACTTTGTCCAGATCATTCCATTTACCTGTTTACTTCACTGATTATTTCTGTATTACAGTGTTAGTAATATCAAGAGCACTTTTTAAAAAGACAGTTTCTGGGATGGGTAATACTCTCAATTAAGTCAGCCAGAAGAATTAAGGGACTGAGGTAAAGAAAACAGCTGGATAAATGTTGTCTCCCTGTAATGAGTTGACTCCTCCCCCACCAGAAGGTTCCAGAGCTATTACTTAGAAATAACAAATGCACAGTGGACTGGAGCCCCTCTCCACCCCTGAGCCTCCTAGTACAGGTACAAACTGGGAAATAATCATGGGGACAAACCTACACTCTGAATAATACACAGGCCACCCTATAAAAAGTGTATCACCAGAGAAAAAGGCTGTTTTATCTGTCAACTGTTAAAAGCTATCAGTTCTGCCCTAACCGGTTTGGCTGACAGGTCCCAGGTTCAATTCTGGTCAAGGGCATGTACCTTGGTTGTGGGCACATCCCCAGTAGGGGGTGTGCAGGAGGCAGCTGATGATGTTTCTCTCTCATCAAGTTTCTAACTCTCTATCCCTCTTCCTTCCTCTTTGTAAAAATCAATAAAATATATATTTTTAAAAACACGGTATCAGTTCTAAGCACTAGAATATGGAGACAATGAAGTTTGGGCAAATACTGACCATCATAAACAATTATTTTCATATACAATTAAAGGAAGACCTTCTAGGAATAAAAGTAGGTTTCAGAAAATTTAAATTTCTGTGACATATAAGTATTTCTAAAGAAATGGGGCATAGTCTTATGTCAAATAGAATACAAGTATCATGCAAGAGAAATACTGTTCTCTTTTGCAAATAAAACTTCTTTGCATAAGTGTTCTTCAATTATGTATGTTTCTAAAGGCAATACTGACTTCAGGTGACTGGCTCTTTTCAAGAATGAGCCAACATGATAATCTCCCATATTCCTCTGAGCACAACGGACCATTTCCTCCTCTTGCATCCCATATCCCATTCCTCTAACCCCTTGTAACATTACACAGCCACCCCAGCAAGCATTCTGTCAGGCCATGTCAGGAACCTGGTGATGTGCTCTGATAGCCCTCAGAGGTCTGCTCTTTTGGTGAAATTAAAACCAGAATGGAAAACACTGGGTCATTTTGGTACCCCACACAGGGGATCGCTCTCACAATTCGGCCTGCAAACCTCTCCTTCAGCTCATCTTTCCTGTTGTAGTCTACTTCCTTTTCCTCTCTTCCCCAAAACACTCCTCCAAAGGGAATTCAGTTGCACAACAGATGCTAGAAAAGGGCTCTGTTGCCAACCCTTGTCACCAGTGACTGTGACATGACCTGTAATGAAACTCAGAAGAGAGAATCAGAACTGCCCATGAAGCTCAATGCGATGTCCAGCTCAGTTATAGGTTTTAATCAAAATTTGATGCTTGGTTTGTTAGTCTCTGGAAATTAGTTTCAAATGCCAAACTTCATTCCTCCCCTTATCAGGAAGCTCTTCAGTAGAGGTGCAAAATGTAGGGACATCTTTGGACTTCCTATTTCCAAATACACCAGAGAGAATGACATCAAAGAGCACATCAATCCTCTGAGAGTGAACTTTTAAACTATAAATTATTTAGAAAGTCATCCATACATACATTACTAATATCTTTCTGTCAGCCATGTTTTTTAATTATATACCCCCACAGGAGTCAAACTTTTCCTATTGGAAACTAAAGTTTTTAACAATATAATTAAGAGATTACATATTTCCTTACAATATTTGTTTTACCCATTATTTCACATTTTCTCATTCGCTAGTTTTCTTCTAGATCAGTGGTTCTCAACCTTCCTAATGCCACGTTCCTTTAATGCAGTTCCTCGTGTTGTGGTGACCCCCAACCACCACAACACGAGGAACTGCATTAAAGGGACGTGGCATTAGGAAGGTTGAGAACCACTGTTCTAGATGCAAACTTTGCTCAACAAGCATTTGAATGCTTCCAAAAGATTCTAGAGCACTCTACTATGATCAGCCACAGAGCAGCCAGACAGTGATGGTGCTAAGCACACACAGGACTATTGTCTCAAACCAAACAGCATCTCCTAGCATTGAGCGGGTGCTTTAAAAATACTGGCTAAAGTCCACTAACTTCTAATGCATAAATGTTTCTGTTAATAATTCAAAACTTCTATCTTTTTTATAGAAATAACTTTAATAAAATCTTTACTATTGGTTTCATTCAAATGCTAGAAATGATTTCTTGCTTCTCCCAACAAGGACACTTCTTATTTTTCTGTTGGCAGACAGAGGAACTTCAGTGTTCTCTCCTAATTGTCAAATGTTGATCACGAGAGTAAACTCTATCAGATATATTAATTGGACTGATTGTATTTTTTTATCATGTAAGCTGCTTTTTACTTTATTATATTTGCCCACAAAAATAATATACATCTACAGCATAAATTCTCGTGACTGTGTATAGTCCCTTCTATGGATGAAGCAGAATGTACATCAAGATGTTCTATAACTGTTTGACTGATTATCTTAACTAAATTCCTTACTAAGATTATAAATTAATTATTTTCATCTAAATTCTTAAGCTGCAATATTTTTAAAATAATATTGTTGGGAGAGACCCTGGCTGATGTGACTCAGTTGGTTGAAATATCATCCTATGCACCTAAAGGTGGCAAGCCCTAGTTAGAGCATTGGTCCTTAGACCAAAGAGTCACGGGTTCGATTCCCAGTCAAGGGCACAGACCCCCCTGGATGTTTCTTTCTTTCTCTCTCTCTCTTCTTTCCTCCCTTCCTTCCTCCATCCTCTTATCTGGAATCAATAAAAAAATAATAAAAACAACATTGTGGGTAAAGGTGGAAGATGAATGGGAGATGAATGGTGATGGGAAAAAATAATAAAAGAATAACAATAGTTAGTGATCACGTTCCCATGAATAAAGTAACAAGCAGATTAATTTTAAATTTCAAAGTGTAAAAGCATTCAGTATACATATTTATGACAATTTTTAAGACAAGTAGTAAAATTAATGTATGTTCCATTTGTAGAATTCCTGTGGTAATAATTCTAGATACCACACAAATACATAGCTAACGCATCTAAAATGGGAAAATGGGTGGAACAGCAACAAGTCAGTACCAATAAAATTTATAATCATCACTTTATTATGACTGGACTTCCTTATCTTGCCCCACTGTTTTGCCTGAAGCATCCATCCTGCAGTGAATCCAGCAAAACTTTGGGTATCTGACAGCAGGTTTCCTATTTCAAGCAATCTCAATAGTTCAAGCACTAACAGATCTTGCTGAATAGCCAGAAATTTCCCAATACCATAACAATAATAAAGGGCACCTGGCATAGGGGATCAGATTCCTGTCCTGATTCTGCTTTTTACTGGTAACATCACATTGCTAAATTCCTCTCCATTCCTTTATGGAAACGAGAGTGACATGTCATTCCCTTATAGTTAGACATAGGTCTCTCCAAGTTTTACCACTGTCAAAATGTGTGTGGTGTTTTTTTTAAATATATATATTTTTTATTATTTCAGAGAGGAAGGGAGGGAGAGAGAGAAAGGTTGAAACATCACTGTCGAGAAAGAATCATTGATTGGCTGCCTCCTGCCCATCCCATACCGGGGATCAAGACCACAATTTGGCATGTGCCTTGACCAGGACTTGAAGTGAGACCTCCTGGTTCATAGGTTGACACTGAGCCACGCTGGTCAGACAAAAATGCTTTGATGTATGTTTGTATGCATATCTTTATCCATGCTCCTTACTGTTTTTTCTTTATTTTTATTTAAATATAGTTGGCATATGATATTATATTAATATATTAGTTTCGGGTGTAGAATTCATTGATTTGACATTTTTAGACCTTAAATGTGATTACCTCAGTAATTCTAGTAATGACCTGTCATGGTGCAGTCTTATCACAATATTACTGACTACATTTACCATTTCTCCTATTTTATTTCTAGAGATAAAAATCATCAGTGCTGAGTTCTTGATACTTCTTGGGAAAGGCATTTGGCAACATTGACCAACTTGCCTTTGCACCCCAGGGCAGCATTCCTCCACCCACCTCCTGGCATGATATAGCAGTGACACCTCATACTTTCCCTCTACCTGTCAGCCACCTACTTACTGCTGCAGCTTTTATATAACCACCACTCTTAAGGGAGGTAAATATTTTCACCAATTTTACATATCACATTTTAGATATTTAGGTTGTTTTTAATATTTTCCTTTATGAGATTGCTTTATATATACCTTTTCCCCATTTTGTAGTCATTCCTTAGATTCCCCAAAAGAACAATTATTGTTAAGTCTTGTCATTTTTATAATAAATAAATATAGGTTTATATTAATAAATAAGTTAGTTATTTATTAACATACCAGCTTATATTCAATTGGCCATTTTGAGAATATTACAGAATATGTTGCCTTGATATAACCAATATTTTTTAACAGATTTTAAATTACTTACTAGTTTCAATTAAAAACTAGTATCTGCAGAGAACAGACTGACAGCTACCAGAGAGGAGAGAGGTCAGCGAGCTGCATAAAAAAAGGGGGAGGAATTAAGCAGTACAAATTGGTAGATGCAGAATAGCCACAGAAATATAGACTGCAGAATGGAGAATATAGGTAATAATGTTGAGATAATGGGGTATGGGACCAGGTGGTATTTGGGGGTAATGGAAGGATTAGAATACATGGTTTTCTGGCCACTTTGCTATACATCTGAAACTGATGCCCAATGGTATTGAATATAAACTGTGGTTAAAAAATAAAATAAAAATAAATATTATCTGGTTCTAGCATAATCTATAATAATAAAAGTGTACTATGCTAATTAGACTGGATGACCTTCCGGAGGAAGTGGGGACTGCAATGGAAATCCAGGGCCCGGCCGGAGGGAAGTCTGGGTCCCAGGTACCAGAGGGAATCTAGTGCTGGCAGCCAGGGGAAGGAAGGCCTACTCTTGCACAAATTTCGTGCATTGGGCCTCTAATCTATACTAATAAAAGCCTATGTCAGTGGTCAGCAAACTCATTAGACAACAAAGCCAAATATCAACAGTACAGCGATTGAAATTTCTTTTGAGAGCCAAATTTTTTAAATTTAAACTTCTTCTAATGCCACTTCTTCAAAATAGACTCACCCAGGCCGTGGTATTTTGTGGAAGAGTCACACTCAAGGAGCCAAAGAGCCACATGTGGCTCGTGAGCCGCAGTTTGCCGACCACTGCTGGCCTATGTGGTCACGTCGCCCTCGCACCACAATGAATGATCACCAGGCAGCCGTATGCGCAGAGGGCACGCATGGGTGGGCAGGGCTGCGTGTACATGCAGGTGGGTGGGAGCTTAATGCTGCATGTGCGGCAGGAAGGCAAGTCCCGTGGCTCTGCGCAGCAAGACCTGGGGGACCCCTGGCTCTGGCCTACCTCTTTGGTGCAATCTATCGAGGATGGGTGGATGGGGCCTACTCTTTGGGGCAATAGATCGCAGGGCTCCCGCACTGTGAGAAAGCACAGGCTAGGCTGGGAGACCCCCTCCCCCGTGTGCACAAGTTTCGTGTACCAGGCCTCTAGTCTATAATAATAAAAGCATAATATGCTAATTAGACTGGGTGAATATGCTAATTAGACTGGGTGAATTTTGTGCATGGAGGTGGCAGTCCCTCAGCTCAGCCTGCACCTTCTTGCAATGTGGGATCCCTCAGGGGATGTCTGACTGCCGGGATCAGGCCTAAACTGGCAAACAGACATCCCTCTCACAATCCAGGACTTTTGGCTCCTAACCACTGGCCTAACTGCCTGATCACCCTAACCACTCTGCCTGCCTACCTGATGCCCCTAACTGCTCCCCTACTGGCCTGATCATCACTAACTGCTGTCCCCTGCCAGCCTGATCGGCCCTAACCACTTTGCATGCCTGTCTGATCACCCCTACCCACTTTTGCCTCGGGCCCTGCCACCGTGGCTTTGTCCAGAAGGATGTCTGAAGACATTGGTTCTATCCAGTCTAATTAGCATATTACCCTTTTATTAATATAGATTAGATTGTAACTATAAATTAATTTTTATACCTATTACCTTATACAGAAATGTAGTTTATTATTCTATTTCTTAAATCTTATAACCATTTTTTCTACATATAAAAATAAAAGTTCCACATATTTCTCTAAAGTAAAAAATGTGCTAAACTTTATCAACTTGATATAATACTCTCTTTAATGATGTTCTGCTATATATTACTTATATCCAGTTAATATTCTGATTAGTATTACTATATAAAAATTCTAGAGATTAAGTCTTAAATAAGGCAATTCCTCTGCTTTTAATTTATGTCCTTTTTACAGTATTCATTTCCATTATTTAATTTCTTTCTCATTGCACGGAACAGAATCCCCATACTTCCATCATTTCACGGCCAACACAGTGCTATTATCCACATGTTCACCTGAGAGCCTTCATTATATCAAAAACCTACTTCAATAACTTTCTGACGATCAACTTTAATATAAATTATTTATATCACATAAACTTAGTACATCCATTTCTACCATTTAATTTCAGACCATCATTCTCATCTGTTTCTCAGAGGCCCCATCACTAAAGTCTTGTACATTCTCCTCTTAGTAATTTACACTTAGGGTGAGAAAGCCCTGTAGATGGTACATGCAGGTTCATAAATATACATAAGCTTTCTACTTCCAGATTTGAGGCCACAATATAAGATTTCTACAAAATTGGCAATGAGCCTGACAATGCAACTACCTTAGCAGAAGTCATTTTTAAAATTAATGTTTTCTAAGCTCACCTTCAACTTTTATATTACTCTTTTTTGAATGATGTTCTTGCTACATATAGATATAAAATTATGGGAGGGGGGAGAAGGGAATTGACAATGAAACTGAAAAAGAAAGCATACAGATGATAACCATAAAATACTGCTATTTAAAAAAAATGTTTAAATTGTTTAATTATCTATATGAACTTGAACAATTGTATCTTTGTTTATGTACTGCTAGGTTATCAAATAATATAGAAACATCAAAGTTTTTATTACTTTAAGAAAAATAGTTTTTATTACTTAAATTTCAATAGCTGTCATATGCATCAGGGTCAATATTTATGCTGGAGAGCCATATGGAAGCAACTGTTCTCAGGAAATTCAAAGCCAGAAAGAGCTCTAATACAAAGCCATCACCATCATCCAAGAGCCTCTGGGCTTCGCATGAGCATTGCACAGGAGCCAAAGGGGCCACAATATCACTGCCACTCTACCCTAAAAAGGACAGAGTTATCTTGGCATAAATAAGAAGTGACAAAGTTCTCTATCTTGTCTGATGTCTTAAAACAATCCCCTAAGGGTTTGTTTCCAATTAATAGGAATATTTTTTAACATTTTTTCTTCGACTGAATGAATCTTTAACAAAACATTATGGTACTTTTAGGCAGATAGCCAAGTCACAACGTGACAGATATAAATACAAGCAGGATTTCTCAAACCAATAGGGGAACATCTTGTTCCCTCTCTCCAAGCTACCAACCATGGAAAAGAAGGCCTGGTGACAGTGTGAGAAGAATATTCTTAATAATGTGAACCAATCATGCACATATGATTTGGGAAAGAGCAAAGACATAGGATTACCCCAAGGATGGGAAGTGTAGACTGACTAACCAGTGGCACATCCAGTAAGATTGCTTTCAAATACATCTTATTGCTTCATAAGGGAAATAAAGAATGTTTTCATTTCAATATTTTCAAGAATGCTATCATAAAATGAGTAACTGTAAAATTATAACTTATATCATTATTGGGTATGCCACTAAATATATTTAGTAAAGAGAGAGAATTCTACTAAAATGACAGAACCAAAGAGGCTTGTGGATATTTGTATTATATTTATATTAATAGCAAATTGCATATCTTTTAAATATATATTAAGGTACACCTCATGAACACTGATAAACAATGAAGACAGGAGACATACTAATGAGTGTTATCAATAAAATTCATAGAAATTGTAAAGAGGAGCTAAAATCAACTTATAGACTCTTGTCAATTCTTTTACTAATTAGAAAACCTCCAAATTAAATCTTGTTCCCATCTCACTGTCTAGAAAAGCCAAGATAGGTTACATGCCTAAGGTATACAGTAAAAGAATTACTACAGCAGACTTGAGCCAGAGGTTATTCTTTAGCTCTCAACTCATCAGATCCCATAGTCAATCAAACAAAATGATATTGAAATGACTAACAGAAAATACTAATTTCAATAGTGAAACAGACTAAAAGGTAATAAAGGCACATAACCTCATTACTCAAATGTGTATCTTGTCTGAAACCTCAGTGCAGAGTTTACACCCAATTTGGGCTATACGAAAGGGCAGTTCACTCCTAGCTGGCTGAAACCTATGACAAGCTCACTTCTTCCAACACTTGACTTTGACATTTCAGAATGCCAGTTCAAAAAGGATAACCTACTAGTAAAGGACAAAAGACTGCTAAAATTACTAAATAAAACAATAATAAAAGTATTTAATGGTGATAATGAACTAGGATACCTACAGATTTTTAATAGGCAACAAGCAAACCCTGTATTTCACAAAAATTGGTCTTTTTTTGTGGCAGCAAACCAAACTAAAGTCAGCCTTTGCCTATAAGAAAATAAACTTAGATTTTTTAGATATCCTTATCATATTTCAGCTAAAACTTGAGATCCCTGTGGGTAAAATAATCTCAAAGACATATACTTTACAATATTTACCATTAATTTTAAAGTCTGGGCATTTACTACCAGGCTTCTGAGCAACTCATTTTGCTTTCCTTGTAAGCATTATAACTCAGGTAGATGTGATCAAAAAGAGGAATGCAAGCTACCAGGCCAACTAGGTAAGCTTTCTTCAGTTTCAAATTTATACAGAATAGAGTTACCTGGATTTTTTTCCAACACTACACCTTTTAGATTAATATATCTCCATTAACCAATGGCTATACATGTGACTCACAATTAAGAGAACAATTAGTTTAATACAAATATATGCAATATTCCACAGACACTAAATTGTCACAGCTGAATGTTTAAAGAAGAAGCACTAAACAGATTGATTAGACTTATATGGTAATGCGCCATGCCTCAAATTGGTGTTATTTCAATTAGGAAACAATCTAAGAATGAGCCTTTGGAAGTTGTAAATTAAAGTGACTTGTTTTTTGTTTTTATTTAATTTATTGGGGTGGTATTGGTTAACAAAATTGTCGTTTGCCAGTGCATAATTCCACAACACATCATCTGTACACTGTATTGTGTGTTTACCACCCTTTCCATGACCATTTATCGCCCCTAAAACCTCCTCTATCTTTTCCCACTCACTCTCCCCTAGCAATCACCACACTTATCGGTGCCTATGAGTTTTTGCTCTTTTTTTTTCTTTTTTGCTCATTCCCTCCACCACAAACCTCAGCCTTCCAAACACCCTCACCCACAGCTGTCAGCCTGCTCTGTATCTAGGAGTCTGTCTCTGTGTTGCTTGTTAGTTCATTTTGTTCTTTAGATTCCACATATGAGTGAAATCATATGGTATTTGTCTTTCTCTGACTGGTTTATCACTTAACATCATGCTCTCTAGGTCAAAAGCCATATGTCTCTAAACATTCAACAGAATGTTTACTATGATCATTAAGGTAGAACTTACATGTTTTTTCTAAAAGTACTGCTTATGGTCAAAATAGGTTTTCATCAACTCTGCATATTCTCACTAGCATTAGGTTGGATATAGTTTTTAGAAATCACCTCAAGTCTCTCAGACCCCAGGCTGCTGCATAAATTGCATTTTAAATAAAATAAAAAGTGTCACTATCAAGTATGTTTAATGACCTAGTTATGGAAGCAATGCCCCAAATGGGGGGAATATTCTAAAAAAAATATTTTGAATAATAGTTCATCATTGGAAGTACATAACCACAGAGTGACTTCTTTGAAAACATCACCTATTTGGACTATATGCTGTCATATGTCTGAAAACAATTCCATAACTCATAGGCACACTTCCTACATAAACCTGCCTAACTCCTATCCTGTCTTGTAGAGTTTGCAATTGACATCAAAGTTATTTGGCTGTGAAGCACTAAAAAGTTTATACCAGAGATTTTCAACTTCAGTGTGCCACAATAATTTTTAAAACATAAAATACCTGACTTTTTAGTCAGGGGCACTAACATTTTTTCCCTTAGATTGTCTATTTAAAAAATATGACAAAAGCCAGCACAACGATAGCCATACAGTGTGAATGAATCAAAATTATACTTATTTTTTGGTCATGTCAGCAAAAAAATTTTGTGTTGTGCTGTAATTTTAGTAATCAGTTTATGTGTGCCATGAAATGAAAAAGGTTGAAAATCACTAGTCTACACTCATAGCAAAGTAGTTTTCAGATCACATGCGTCTTTCTATCATTTTTGTCCTTTCATGCTCTGAACACAATAGAACACATTTAAATCATATAGTTTTCAAATCCAAATAAAGTAATTTCCTATCTTTGACCAATTGGGCTGACCACATCACCTACTAAAATTAGTTTAATACTATTTGGCAACAATAATTCAGAATGTGCAATCAGAAGAGGTTGAGACGCATTTCTGAAATCTTCCTGTGGCCTTTCTTTAGATGCCTGCCTACAACGTAATAGCTGGAACCACATGAAATTGACATTCCCATAGGTCACAGATGGTTGAATAGCAAAAACTTAGTGTGGCTCAACGTAATAATATTGCTCTAAAGAAGTTTAAACACCCATCAACAGAGTTGATAAAATGAGATTATTATCTACATGTCCACCAACCTATATATTTCTACAAGTTTGGTAGTTGACAAAAACTATTAAGTTCCATATATCTTATGGATCTTTGCAACCC
>PVJN01028718.1:7379-27084 GCA_004026805.1 Lasiurus borealis
GGGGGGGGGAACCAGGCCTGCAGGGGAGTGGTTAGCAGGTGATCAGGCTGGCAGGCAGAAGCGGTTAGGGGCAATCAGGAAAGCAGGCAGGTGAGCAGTTGGGAGTCTGCAGTCCTGGATTGTGAGAGGGATGTCTAACTGCCCTACCTGGATTGGACCTAAATGGGCTGTTGGACATCCCTCAAGGTGTCCCAGATTGGAGAGGGAGCAGGCTGGACTGAAGGACATGCCCCACTCCCCCATGCACGAATTTCATTCACTCGGCCTCTAGTATTTCTAATAAAATTGTTCTGATTTTTACTCTAGATAATTGCAAAAATAGTGGAAGCCTGTGAATATTTTGTGCTACCTATGAGGATTAAAATGCTTTTTCTTTGACATTTTCAGATACGTGCATTTTATTGTAAATTGTAACATTTTGAATATTATTGTTCCTGAAAATTAGGTTAGTAGGCAGGGTCTTCAGTGTATAAAGTTGGGAATGAGAGAAATGAAATGGTGCTGAATTTTAAATCCAATCAAAATTGTTTCATATGCATTTTGATTACTAACCAGAGCTTATTATTATAATGGCTATCACAGACTTATCTGAAACAGTTAATACATAATAAATCAAAATTAAAATGCTTTTTCTTTGACATTTTCAGATACATGCCACACTTGTAAAGATCATAGAAAGACATATTTTTTGGTGCATTGCCTTTTAAGGAGTTTCGACTGTACCCTATGGGCAATAGAAGCCACAGATGAACTTTCCCAGAGGGTGACAAGGGCAGCCTGGCACTGTTATCACTGTTAGGCGGAGAATGAATTTGAAAGCCAACTTTGGAGGCACGGAGATGAGTTAAGAGATCTGGGCTGTGAGTCTAGTAATAGATGATCAATTTCTAAACTAAGGAATTGCTCATGGGAATAAGCCAAGCAGGTGGATTTGGGAGATTTTAATAAGCCAAGCAGGCGGATTTGGCAAGACATAGAGATAGCTCAGATGGGGGTGGTGGGAGACAGAGGTCTGAGGGGTGGTGGAGGGACTTCGATTACGATTTGCTATTAAAATATTCCAGTAGGCAGTTTAGTAAAGGGATCAAGACTCAAGATTTTGGTTAAAGATGTTTATTTTGGAATTATAGACATCTAGATGACAATTGAAGAGTTGGAGGTAGATAAGATGACCCAATAAGAATATGCTGTTTGAGAAGAGAAGAGGTGAGAGAATGGAGTCCTGACAGAACCACCATCTGGGGGGTGTCCGGGGACAGAAACCAGGGAAAGAAGCTCAAGATGAAAGGGCTGTTGAGGACAACCCTGGGGAGTATGCTGCCATGGAACCCACGAGAAGCGGGTTTGAGAAGAACGGGCAGAGGTTTCCATTGCTGCAGAGTAGTCAAGAAAGCCGGAAGGTGTGATAGTAGCACCAGGAGGCTCCTAGTGATCTGGGGGAGAGTAGTTTCACCAAAGTGGTGAGGATGAGAGAGACGTTTCAGTGAACTGTGGAGGAAAAAGGAGGGAGGAAATGGTCCTGGGGAGTGCAGGTGAGGTTTTGAAAAGGTTTGCTGCCTAGAGAGTACTAGGAGGAGATGTGAGGTCAAGGAAGTGGGTTTTTTTTTAAAGATGAGAAAAGGTTGCACAGCTTTCTAAGATGGTGAGTGGCTAATAGAGAGGAAAACATCAGGTCAAACCTCAGGAGAGTGAAGAACTGATGGACCAAAGACCTTCAGGTGGCCAGGAGAAGAATGGAGCAGAGCAGAGGTAGCTGCTGACTCCTAGACAAGAGGCTTGACAACTCAGCCGGCAGGATGGGGTAAGGAGGAAAGGACAGCAGTTGTCTCGCAGGACATAGAGATAGCTCAGATGGCCTTAGTTTCTCTTCCCAGCAGGAGATCTTGGTATTGGAATATGAATGATATACACGAGAGGTTGTGAACTGATGGTTGTTGGGTTGGATTTAGGGATGGGTCCAGCTGGAACTGTCTTTTTTTTTTTAAATTAAATCTTTATTATTCAGATTATTACATTTGTTTCTATTTTTTCCCCCTCCATAGCTCCCCTCCACCCGGCTCCCACCCTTCTTTCTACCCTTCCCTCCCTCCCGTTGACCTCATCCATAGGTGTATGATTTTTGTCCAGTCTCTCCCTGTACACCCCTCACCCCTTTCTCCCTGAGAATTATCTGTCCACTCCCTTTCTGTGCTCCTGATTCTATTATATTCATGTTTATTCTGTTGATCAAATTTTTAATTCACTTAATTTTTAGATTCACTTGTAGATAGTTATGTATTTGTTGTTCATAATTTTTTGTCTTTTACCTTTTTCTTCTTCTGCTTCTTAAAGAGTACCTTTCAACATTTCATATAATACTGGTTTGGAGTTGATGAACTCCTCTAGTTTTTTCTGCAAATGGAACTGTCTTTTTAAACATTGGAATTTAAATACCTTTGGGCAGGGCACCAATTTTCCGGTTTTCACAGCTTCCCCTGGTCCCTGCCTCATTCCATTCTTCCCTCATGCATCAGCCCAGTTCCTGGACGAGTTTGAATTTGTGACTCTGATGGAGGTGAGCTGGCTTTGCAGAATGGAAGGCATTGTTAGTTATCTTTAAACCTTCAGGAAATAAATAGTTGTGTTCAAGCCACATAATGAGAGCATAACCAAACTGAATGGAGATGAGCATTTTATTTTTTTAAAGATCAGGCTCTTTATTTTCACTTATTTTTAAAAAATGATAGTGGACAAGCAATAGTATATTAGTTTCAGGTATACAACACAGTGATTCAACGTTTATATACTTTACAAAATGATCGTGATAAATCTAGTGACCATTTGTTACCAAACATAGTTTTTATGAGTTTACTGAATATATTCCCTATGCAAACTGCGGCTCTCGAGCCACATGTGGCTCTTTGGCCCCTTGAGTGTGACTCTTTCACAAAATACCATGCGCGGACGCGCACGTACAGTGCGATTGAAACTTTGTGGCCCATGCGCAGAAGTCGGTTTTCTGCTCTCAAAAGAAATTTCAATCGTTGTACTGTTGATATTTGGCTCTGTTAACTAATGAGTTTGCTGACCACATTATATCCCTATGATTTCTTTTTATAACTGGAAATTTGTATTTCTTTTTTAAAAAAATATTTTTATTGATTTCTGAGAGGAAAGGAGAGGGAAAGAGAGATAGAAACATCAGTGATGAGGGAGAAACATTGATCTGCTGCCTCTTGCACACTCTACACTGGAGATCAATCCTGTAATCTGGGCATATGCCCTGACCAGGAATGGAACCGTGACCTCCTGATTCGTAGGTCCATGCTTAACCACTGAGCCATGCTGGCCGGGCTAGGGTTAGTATTTCTTAATCCCCTTCCCCTTCTGTGCTCATCCTCCGCCTCTCCCCCTTCTCATCCCCCAGTCCCCTCAAGCTATCTGGTAAGCACCAGTTTGTTCTCTGTATCTATGAGTTTGCTTCTGTTTCATGTTGGTGTTCATTTGTCTTGTTTTTAGGTTTCACCTATAACAGAAATCATAAAGTATTTGTCTTTATCCTATTCATTTCACTGAAGACCATAGTCTGCAAATACAACCCTTCCTACCTTGCCTGCAGCTTCTCCTTTCCTCCCCACTCCAGTTAGTTCTAGTCAGCATTTACTTCCTATTTACTAGGAGCTTTCCATATAATACAATTGCCTTGGTAATGGCCTTGCAGGTGAGGCTGTGAGAGCTCAGGTAATTTTTGCAAGAGAACATCGAGTTTTTGTTAACACCGAGTATGTAATGGTCACCGTGTGCTGTTGGTGTTGGCACAGCCTGGCTGGATTACTAGCGGTTTCTTGGGTTGTACACTCTCCATTTTTTTTTCCCTCCAGTTTTTCTTGCTTCTGTAGGGAATGATGTTTGTCAGTGTTCTACCCTCCCTCTCTGCAGGAGAAAGTTGGCATGGAAGTGGTGGGCCCAACCATCTGGGCCATGCCCTGGCTCTTGTTAGCTGTGCAACGAAGGGCAGCCTACCTCACCTGCTGTACCTCCATCTTCTTCCGATAAGGTGTTGGTGAGAGTCGTAGACTCTACTACGGTAAACATGATAGTGAGGACTGAGCAAGACAGTGTTTGCAGAGAACAGTGCCTGGTGGAGAATGTAACATCGGAGCTCATTCGATACATACAAGTACTAAGTATCTTCTACCATTTATATTGCACACTAATCCTTTTTACTCTATTTTTTCTTCTGTTGAACTGTCAACTTTATATTTTTATTCACAACCTGGATTCTTTTATAGAAGAATCTGAGCTCTTTGTATTTACAATGTCGAAAGCATTGAACACTGCAACCTTGGATATTATTGGGACTCAGCAAGTGTTTTGATGGATGCTGACGTTATTTCAGACCTCATTTGTCAGTTGTAGTTCTTATGTGGGGACACAGGAGGGAGAGAATGCAGGCATTTTTCACTGAGTCACTGTACAAAGCGAACAGATGAAATCTGTATGTGACTTATGTTCCATAATACCGAGACGCTTTGACAATCTCCTTACCTTCTTTATTTTGTGGAATAACAAATGAAATATAGAGCATTTAAGTTACGGCAATTTAGTTGCAGCCATAACCCACAATTCATTTTTTTTTTGTTTGTTTAAGGAAAACAAGAGAGAGATTATTTCTTGGAAAACCAAATGTCAAAGAATCCGTTTTAACTGCTTACACTAAACAAACTATTTCAAAGGGATGCGTTTTTGCTTTTATCCTTATGACTGTTCCAACAACCCTTTCCCGGCCTTTCAAAACCATTCCTTGTATAAAGGAAGCCTCACTCCTTGGGAGCAGCGCTATGCCATGTTCCTCAGAGGGCCACCACATCGAAGTAAACAAAAGGAAATTAGCATTCAAAGGGGAAATCATTTTGCTTTGAAAAAAAAAAAATCCTTTTGTAAATTATATAGAACCCGTGCCTTTTGAAATGAGGATTCCAAACCTAAGAACACTATCAATACCATTTGGTATTAATCTATTAATGGACGAAACCCTCCCACACACCCTCCTCTTCCTTTTCACCTACTTGAGAAGGTACATAGTTAAGTTCAGGCAAACATAACAAGGGGGTGACAGAGATAGGCTTTCAACTAATTTATTTTCCATTCCACGCTTTACGGCGCTTTGTCACTATTATATCTGTCTGCACCTTGAATGTCCTTCTCTGACTAATAGCTGCGTAATATATTGACAATGACATCTCAGAGTGCGGGAGCACCTGAAAATAATATACACTAAATCTCAATGTATCTGCAGACGAATGGCTGCCTCGTGTAATTACGAGTGGGCCTGGAGGGAGGGTGCGTTCTCTGCCGTTTTTCAGGTATTTAATGCTCCCATTGTGTTACTCCAACATTTCACCAGTTTTCTTTAAAAAATTTTTCAATGCTTAACACCGTCTTTCTTTCAACTCCTAGTACCATTAGCGTGGTTGAGACATTAACTGCCCCCCTATCCCCTTTCTTTTTCTAACTCCATAGCTCTTTCCTAGCTCTGAGAAGGATATTTTAGGAGTGATAGAGCATGGATGAGGTGAGATACTTGGCTTCTAAAACTCTAAATCTAGGTGGATTTTTTTTTCACAACTCCCCGCAGTTGCGTTTCCTTGGGACTGAGGAAAACAATGAAGCAAAGTCGGGACCCAGACACTGGGCTTTGCTCTTGCTGAGACCCTTCCTCTGCGAATCTCTACTGTGTAGAGGCCCAGCTCTGAGCAAAGCTCTTGATGACAATAGTTTGGCAGAAAAATGTTTGTTTTTTTAAAAATATATTTTATTGATTTTTTACAGAGAGGAATGGAGAGGGATAGAATTAGAAACATCGATGAGAGAGAGACATCAATCAGCTGCCTCCTGCATGCCCTCTACTGGGGATGTGCCCGAAACCAAGGTATATGTCCTTGACCAGAATGGAACTCAGGACCTTTCAGTCCGCCAGCCGATGCCCTATCCACTGAGCCAAACCTGTTTAGGCTGGCAGAGAAATGTTTTGTAGGGTCACTTACACCTGTGTTCATAAACATTGAGTATTTCTGACATACACATTTATAGCCGTCTGTGTGAAAAGATTTAAGAACCCTAGAAATGCATTTTGCTTCGAAGCAAGCACCATGTTTCTCCTCATTAAAAAGAAATCACCCAATTTCCATGGACATAGACAATAGAGTGGCGAAGGCCTGGGGTGTGGGGTGGGTCAATGGGGGGATAAAGGGACAGGTGTAATACTTTCAACAATAAAGATTTAAAGGAAAAAAAAAAGAAATCACCTAGTACTCACTTCTGCTCCCTTTTGATGTCTGCTTTCTCATCCTGCCCACCTGGCCCCATTAGTTTCATCCTGAGGTTTTTACATTCTACCTCTGTTCCTTGTATGGCAACCGTCTTTTTCACTAATCTAAAAAAGTAGGTTCCAAACCTCCTGTTGTCTTCATTTTTTTTTTCTTTGTAGCTATTGTAGCATTGACAATATGGACCACATTTCCTCTAGGAAGTCTTCCTCTTTTGTCCTAACAGAACCTGGGGATTTTCAGGGTTCCCTCCTGCATGTGTGATCTTCTTTTCCTCATGTCACCACCTCCCAAAGCTCCATTCGTGCCCCTCTGTCAGTGTCCTTCATGCCTTGCTCCGGGCGTGGCCTGACGCTCTCTGTAGATGTCTGGGACGATCTGCATTCTGTCCTGCCAGCCCCTTCTTCTCAAGGCAATTCTGGTTCTGCATCTCTTCCTTCTGGGAGACCAGCTGGACGGTTCTGATGTACCTTTCAACTCAGCTAAAACTGAGCTCATCTTACTTTTGGTAAGCGATTTAGGGTAGAAACCCCAGCTCTCACTTTTCCTTCATATCCGTTGGTTCAGGTTGTATTTCTGTCTCTTCTCCGACATCGTCATCTTCTGTCTGTCTATCAAATGCCTGTGAAGGCCTAGGAGGAGAGGTAGAATTTGAACAGCATTTCAAGTGAGAGGAACATAAACCACATGGGGGGCTGTTGTGAGGGGCCAAGAGATACACTTGATTCGAGTACTTTGGGGAGAGTTAGAGAAATTTAGGAGTTTTGGAGACATGTAAGCCTGACATGGGTAAACACAGAAATGAGACATTTTTGAGCAGAGAAAATGTGGTGAAACCGCATTAAAGAGAGATTAGTTGGGCTTTGTAAACAATTAGGGGCCAGGAAAGGCCTTGGTGAGTTGGAGATGAAGGGGAAAGGGTTCGAGGCCTCTAGCCTGGGAGGTTGTGGCCTCCACAGGGGACTGAGAAGGTGCCTTTTTATTTTTCTAAGGAAATTGATGTCAGTTCTAGACATACTCAGCTTCAGGTGGCATCGAAAGGAAATGTCCACTAAGCACTTGAAGCTAGGAGGCGTCCCAGAACGTGTGTGAGGGCACGGGGCTGGGGAAGGAAATTTGTGAGTCATAATTGCCTTTGCAGTTTTTACTGCTTTCCCCATTGCTCATGATTTATTCTTTGGTACTTGAATGCTGTCGCGTTATTTATGTTAATAATAAACCTCATTTATCTTGCAGATAGCTTTCTGTTAGGCTGCCATGAAATCTTCAAACTTATTTTTCTCAGTGACAAAGAAATGATTATAAGGCTATGGCTTGTCACAGTTTCATAACTTCGGACAAATTTATCGCTGTGAGTTAAGTACATTAAGATGAACATTTCACAGGTACTAATGGCCGTAGCAGGGTAATCGATTGCAGGCGGCTTGGATTTGTGAGCCCCGTGGGAAAAGCTCAGTCGAAGATTTTCTCTAAACACATAAAAGGATGTTTTAGGGTTGTCATCCCGTGGTCAGATATTTTAATGGGAAGGCACGGTGGTCATGATGCTGGCAGAGTGATAATGTGCCTTGGCCTTTTTATTTCTTTGTGATACATACGTAGCGCACATGAGGTCTCATCCATCTACACCCATTGGGACCTCTGTGGTTGGGGAGTGGCAGGTGCAGGGGAGAATAGGAGTGAGGAGAGACTCAGTTTTAATTGTCAGAGAAAACCCCCTTTCCCTACTCTGACAGACCTGAGCTGGGAGGGAGCCAAAGCCTTTTGTCTTTTGAGAGAGAGTCAGTGAAGGCAGAGGGGAGAACCGCCCATCGTTTCCCTGGAGGAAGAAATCTTGTTAACTCCCCCTTCCCCCACGGCCCCCACAACTATTGTTTCTGTAACAATTTTGCAGTTTGGGTTCAAACTGCAAGAAGCAGCCCCTGTGCCACCTGCTGTGCTGTGTGTTGACCACGTTCCAGAAGGTCTTAGTGAGGCTGAGTCCCGCCTGGGGTCATCTCCGGGCCCAGGGACCCTAAAGGAGCCAGGGAAGTGACTGAGCAGAGTGGGGTCCTTGAAGTCTGGGCAGCAGAGGTAGAAGAGCACAATTTAACCCTTATACTGCTGAGAAATGCGAAGGAGCCTTTATGTCCTTGGTCCTGCCTACAAATGGGCAAGCTGCTCTCCATTCTCACAATGTATGAGCCTGCTTCGATGCCTGTGTTGGCTGCATATAACTAATGCTAATGACAACAAAATGTGGTAAGAACGTAGGAATAGAGCCCAAGCCGGTTTGGCTCAGTGGAAGGAAAAAAGATGCAGTACTGGTTTGGCCTACGGACTGAAAGGTCCCAGATTCGATTCCCGTCAAGGGCACATGTCTGGGTTGTGGGCTCGATCTCCAGGGTGGGGTGTGTAGGAGGCAGCCGATCGTTGATTCTCTCTTATCACTGATGTTTCTCTCTCCTCCTCTCCGAGCAGGCCTGCAGGCAGAGTGGTTAGGGGGTGATCAGGCAGTCAAGGCAGGTGAACAGTTAGGAGCCAGCAGTCTCAGGTTGGAGAAAGTGCAGGCTGGGCTAAGGGACACCCCCCACCCCATGCATAAATTTTGTGCACCAGGCCACTAGTAAATAATAACAACATTCACTGAAATATTACCTTAGTTATTTCTACAACACAGTCATGATAAAATTTAAGGCTCTGTGCAATCTGAACCCCTCTAGCTTTCCAGCCTCATCTTTTCTGTCACTGATAGCCTTATGTACCCACAAGCTACTCTTAGTTACTCAAATGCACTGATCATTTTTCTGTATCTACATGGTTTTGCTTTATGGAACAGAACAACACTGATATAAGGCAAAATACAAGATAGGAATAAAGAAAGTACTATGGGAGAGCAGAAATTGATGGGAACAATTCAAGATTTTGAGTTCTGAAAAGCTTCATTAAGGTGAGGAAAGGGTGAGATAGATGGTGTTTGGGCTGAATTGCGCTCTTAGTCCATCAGAAGGTGACCATAGTTAGAGACAGGATCTTTGTGGAGGTAATTAGGTTAAAAAGAGGAATGAGGTTGTTAGGATGGACCCTAATCCAAAATGACGGGTGTCCTTATAAAAAGAGGGAATTTGGACATATACTAGTACATACATGCCCAGAGGAAAGATGGTAGGAGAACACAAGGAAAAGGCAGCCATGTACCAGCCAAGGAGAGCAGCCTCAGAGAAACCAAACCTGCTGACACCTTGATCTTGGGCTCCAGCCCCCAGCACTGTGAGAAAACAAATATTTGTTGTCTGCACCACCCAATCTGTGGTACTTTGTCACGGGAGCCCTCGCAGACAGGTGGAGTGAGGGTGAGCTAACGCTGAGAGACAATACATCGCAGAGAGTTATGTTTGTGGATTGTGCATCTGAGTTACTACTACATATAATTAAATATATACTAGGTTACAACTCGTTTCCAGAATGTGTCAGAAATTTGCTTGGTGATTGAATTGACCATCTGTACTATCAACATGACTGATAACTGTTGATGTTGACCTTGACTCAGGCTCAGGTGGTATTGGTCAGATTTCTCCACTGTAAAGTTACTCTTCTGTATTATACTCTTAAAAAAAAAATCTTTACCCAGTGTTCTGTTTTTATTGATTTTGAGAGAGACAAAAGGGGTTGGGGGGAAGAGAGAAGAGGGAGAGAGAGAGAGAGAGAGAGAGAGAGAGAGAGAGAGAGAGAGAGACAGACAGACATTGGTCGATTGCCTTCTATATGCACCCCATCTGGGAATTAAACCCGCAACCTTTTGGTGTATGGGACAACACTCCAAGCAACTGAGCCACCCAGCCAGGGCTGTACTGCACTCTTGGAAGTGAAGTCAGCATGTGCAGCACATACTTACGGAGTGGGTACCCTTACATTTTTAAACACAAAGAAAATGTGCACCAGGTTTTGAAGAGTTGGTGTGAGTGATGATGTTGCTGAATTGTGAGGGGTGACAGAAAGGAAGAAGAAGAAGAAAAAGAGAGAACGTGCTTTTTTGGTTTATTTGTTTTGTATCAGAAAAAAATACCCCATAATGTGGCTATGAGAAGTAAGAAATATGTTGATTTGAACTTTGTAATTTGTTGAAATAAAATTAGATTTCAACCTTGGGCCTTTGTTGATTTAACTAAGGCAGTTAGTGCTTATCTGCACCTCTCTACACTTATCTGTACCACTGGGACTGCTGTGCTATTGTTGCAGCCAGAAAAGGAGAGATTAAAATTGGTCGGTCTTTCATTATTAACTGAAAGGTTATAAAACATTGTTTTCTTAAAGGCAGTGCCTTGACAGTTAAATTTATTGGGCAATCATAGTCATTGCGGATTTTTCAGAGCCTGACCTACCCTTGTCTTGGATATAGTCTTTTCTTAGGCTACCATTTCCATTACTTACGGGCAGAAGACGTTAGTACCTCCCTCTAGTGGTCAGCTTTTTAATTTCAGAATCTTGGACAAATTTAGCAGGGGAAAATACCACCAAAACCTGTGGCAATCCTCCTGGTAATGTTCCATAATATTTTAATCTGGATGCTAAAATGACATGGCGATTGAATTGTAGCTATGTCTTTTTGGACTAGAACTAATTTTTAAACGAGGCAGTGTTTTAAGGTGGTAAGTAATTATGATGAAAAGCTAGAGTGACGAAGATCGTATTCTAGGCAGAGGCTTACCTAGCTGCTGTTATACTAAGAACCTCAGTGGCCATTTAATTTTAGCCAGGGAATTGAATTTGGCTTCTTGCAAGTGTTTTATCAGGGATTAGGAACAAGTGCATATTCTAGATAAACTTGAAAGCTACAGAGCTTTATGAGACCAGGAGTGAGGAAGTCCTCTGGAGCATTGTTTGTCATTCCTTCACAGATTGAACTTTATCTCCAGTGCTGGGAACGGCCTTCCTTTAGAGCTCCGCATCAGCATTTTTTATTTTACCGTGGCTTTAAAAAGATGCAGTACTTTTTATAGGATCCTATCGCTGGAGATGCTCAGGGTGGGGAACTTTTTTTCTGCCAAGGGCCATTTGGATATTTATAACATTATTCACGGGCCACACAAAATGATAAACTTAAAAATTATGCGGCTAAATTTTGTCAGATGTTTTAATTAAATCACCCTAATGCCCTGGCAGGGCCAGACCAAATTATTTCATGGGCCTTAGGCCGAGGCCTGACGTTCCCCATCCCTGGTTTAGAAGGTTGAAATAATTTTCCAGAATTTGAGACAGGCTTTGCCTTATTCTTGATGGAAATACTACAGGTACTGATCCTCTGAGTGAGTTCTAGTGTTTGTTCCATTGAGATCCAGAGGATATGACATTTAAAGAAAGGCAACTAGATCAATGGGACATTTGCCAATCTCCTTCGATGTGGTCCGGATTAGGACTAAAGCACAACTGGAGAGGCAGCAAGCCACTGAGCATTGCTCCTATTCATAAATAAGAAGGAAGAAATTCCTACAGGGGAGTTGCTGTGTTAAAGCAGCAACCCATTTGTGTCTCTTGGTGATACTCTTGTTGCTTATGATACCATATACACGTAGTTCCGGAAAGTTGACCTTTGTTTTTCTCTATGGGGGTACATTAAGTAACGAGGTCACCTGTCTGTTGTTGCTCATCCAGCTGCATCTGATCCACTGGAACTCCACCCTGTTTGGCAGCATTGATGAGGCTGTGGGGAAGCCACATGGAATCGCCATCATTGCTTTGTTTGTCCAGGTAAATGGTCTTCTATGATTGTTGAATTGCTCAAATGCTTGTTCCCAATTCATTTTGCAAGATATATATACTTATGAAATGGTCACCGTGATAAGTTTCTAGTAACCATCTGTCATCAGAAAAATGTTTACAATAAAATTAACTACATCCCCATGCTGTATCCTGCATCCTTCTTACTTATTTTATAACTGGAAGAGTGTACCTCTTAATCCCCTTCTCCTATTTTGCCCACACCTCCACCCCCCACTTTCCCCTGACAACCATCAGTTTGCTCTCTGTATCTGAGTCTGTTTTGTTTGTTTTAGATTCCATATATAAGTGAAATCATACCGTATTTATCTTTCTCTGTCTGACATATTTTATTCAGCACAGTACCCTCTAGGTCTATCATGTTCTTGCCAATGGAAAAATTTCATCGTTTTAAAAATACATATGTTTTTATTAATTTCAGAGATGAAGAGAGAGAGAGAGAAAAAGAATCATTGATCCGCTGCCTTCTGCACGCCCCACACTGGGGATCGAGCCCACAACCCGGGCATGTACCCTGACTGGGAATTGAACTGTAATCTTCTGGTTCATAGGTCGATGCTCAACCACTGAGCTATGCCAGCTGGGCAAAATTTCACTCTTTTTATGATTGAGTAATATTCCTGTGTGTGTTTAATATATATGACATCTTTTTTATACATTCATTTATCAGTAGCTACTTAGTTTGCTTCCATATCTTGGCTATAAAACTAGGGGTGCATATCTTTCCTAATTAGTGTTTTCATTTTTTTTTTAATATATAACCGGAAGTGGAATGGCTAGATCATATAATAGTTCTATTTTTAATGTTTTGAGGAATTTCCATGCTGTTTTCTGTATTGGCTACACTAATTTACATTCTCATCAACAGTGCACAAGGGTACCTTTTTGTCCACATTCTTGCCAACACTTGTTACGTATTATCTTTTAGATGATAGCCATTCTGACAGGTGTGAGGTAATATCTCATTGTGGTTTTGATTTGTATTCCCCTGATGATTAGAGATATTGAGCACCTTTTCATTTGCCAATTTAGATCATCTTCCCTTTTGTTGATCAGATTGATTTTTTATATTGAGTTGTATATGTTCTTTACATATTTTAGACACTAACACCTTATTGGATATGTTTGCAAACATCTTCTCCTATTCAGTAGATTGACATTTTGTTTTGTTGATGGTTTTCTTCACTGTGCAAAAAGGTTTTAATTGGATATAGTCTCATTTGTTTATTTTTGCTTTTGTTGCCCTTGTCTGAGGCCACAGATAAAAAAAACCACACACACAAAAACAAAAACAATGCTAAGACTAATGTCAAAGAGTCTATTGACTATGTTTCTTCTAGGAGTTTTATGGTTTCATGTTTTACTTTTAAGTCTTTAATTCATTTTGAGTTTATTTTTGTATTGGTATAATAAAGTGGTTCTTCTGCATGTTGCTGTCCAATTTTCCCAACATTGTCTATTGAAGCGACTGTCTTTTTTCCAATGTATATTCTTGCCTTTTTTGTTGTAGATTAATTGACCATATATGTGGGTTATTTTTGAGCTTGCTACACCGTTCCTTTAGTCTATGTGTCTGTTTTGGTATGAGTACCATACGTTTCTGATTACGATAGCTTTGTTTGTAGTATACTTTGAAATTAGAAAGCATGATATATCTAGCTTTGTTCTGCTTTCTCAAAATTGCTATGGCTATTTGGGGTCTTTTGTAGATTTTTTTGCTTGTGGGAGGAGATGAGCTCAGGGTTTTTATATACTGCCATCTTGAACTAGAACCCAGAGTATTTGCTGGTTTCCCTTACATTTTAATAGTGGTGACATTAAATATATATATATACAGAGAACATTGATAATTTAAAAATAGGAAACTTGGTCATTGTGGGTAATGAGAAAGGAGCCATATTCATTAGCAGAAACTGGTTCATTTACTTGTTAGATATTTTCTGCAGAGTGCCATTGAGGGACTTTGGAGAAATGACTTAGAAAATGTGTTCTGAAAGCAGAGTTCCTTTATTAATGAAAAATAATTTGAAAATATTTTTGGACTCTGGCTTACTGCAAAATCTACGAAAAATCAATAATGTAATTCTGTAGTGGATTTCTTTTGTTCTTTGCTGTTAATAATTTTCACTCTAAGATGATTTGAAGTGAGTTATAGAAAACATGGATAATATAAGACTGGCAAAAACTTTGTTAGATACAATCAATATAAAGTTTGGATTTGATCTCTGTGATGGAGAAAGGATATTATATAAATTTAGTGAAATGTACAAAAATGGACCATATGCTTTCAAAGATAAAAATTTAATGGAAGGTGAATGATGGCCAGAGGCAAGGAGGGGCAGGAGCAGTAGGCAAAGTGGGGTGTAGCGGTGGGGATATGTGTAGTAGTGTCAAAAATAAAAATACAAAAGTAAAGTTATAAAAACAAAATAAAAAATACATCCCTCAAATGAATCTAATTCCTAAGATTAATCTTTTTTAAACTTTGTCTTATTATAAATTTAATGTGAGAAGAGACTTGGAGGTGAAGGAAACCCTGGGCATTTTAGACTTCTTCCTCCTTTATCTTACAGAAGAGGAATGAAGGGCCAGAGAGGTCACGTCCTTGTCTATAGTCACACAGCGATTTAATGTCACTAGTCAGCACCAGAAACCATTCTTCCACTCTGTTGTTTCAGTGTCTCATTCTTTAAAAAAGTAAAAATAGGAATACCAGTGACCAAGGGGTCATATGTGGAAGGGAAGGGACAATCAGAGCATTGGGTGGAAAGCCAAGACTTTTGAAACCAGCATGAGTATTTCCAGAGACAAGCTCAGTATTGGAGGCAAGGGGAAGTGTGAGAGCATGCACACTTGTTCTAACTTCCCATACGTTTGCTATGAGGACAAATTCTGGTTATCTCTGTGACAATGCCTTTCAGGAGAAAGTAAAATTACACAAACTTGAAATCAAAATTTCACGAAGGAAAGGACTGATGAAGATTGTCAGTTGGAGCAGTGAGGAGAGGGACTATAGTTCATCCAGGGTGTCACACATGGGTGAGAAAATGGGGGGAAGGGGACTCAGGGCAGTTAGTATAAATGACTCAAAAAAGAAAGACAAAAGGGAGAATAAGGTAGGGATGTACAGTGAAGGCCTGTTGGTTTCACTTTTGCGATCTGAGATTTGCCTGTGTTTTTATTCTGAGCAAAATGAGGTAGTGAGGGTGTTAGGTTTAAAAATACCAGCAAAGAAAGGGGATAATGGACATAGGAAAGTCCTGGAGGGGGCAGGAGGGCATAGGGTGGAGAGCATATGGCATATGTGTATGGACTAACCTTGGGTAACCATCTTTTATTTAAATAGAGGCCCCAGAGGAAGAAGTAGGTAGAGAGGGGATGAATTTGTAGGTGGAAAAGGAAGGAAATTAGAGAAGTTCATGCCTGATGACCTTTATTATATCTAAGAAAGGAAAGCAAAATTATTTATAGAGCAAAGGAAATGTGGGTTTGGAGTTGAGTTTTGGAATAGCCCAGAAGAAGAATGATAATATAGGCTTGACAGTTGGTGTGGGAGACCCACATGAGCCTGGTTATCTCAGATTGTACAGGACAGTGTACTGTGGATTGGTCTTGATCCAGGTAGAGGGGCAGAGGATTCTAGCAAATGGTTTCACTGACCCGTTGCATAGCAGATGATTCAGGACAACAGGATTAGATAGATAATGGGGAGTGTTTGAAGAGATGTCATTCTGTGTAGGCAGGAAGGGAAGGAGACAAAGCCAAGAGTCTCCTGAGAGTTGGCTCCTTGTGCTCCATTCATGGGAAGAGAGGCAAGAGGTGAGAGCTGGACAGGCGAGTTTTCAAAGTGAAAAAAAAAATCCAGCGGGCATTCTCAGGATGGTTTGCAGAGGTAGAATGGGGCTGAGAGTAAAGAGATATGCCAAGAGTGGACAGGTCACTAACATGGATGATAAAGTGCTCCAGAGTGATGGCAAGGGGTAATGACTGTGAGGGAGTGACCAGTGTGTCAGTAAATGACAAGAAGAACATGATAATGGCAATGGTGGATGATCTACTCAGAGGACAGCCTTATTCACGTGGGTCTGAGTACTGATGTGATGGTAACAGCTGTCGGGGTTCTTGTCCCAGCATTACGAAGGGTGCTGCAATCTGGAGAAAGGAGCTGCTGCGTAGATTCAATAAGGAGTCCAGCGACGAAAGGTAATTTTGAAAGGCATTGGGGGATCAGAGGAACTTCAGCTAAAGGAGCTAAAAGACTATCCTTTGACTCAGGATCCTGTGCTATTTATTAACACAAATTGTCCTAAGGCAAGGTGGAAATAATATACTTCATAGTGTAGAGTTTCAAAGGGTAGGGTACAGAAGCATTGTCAGTTTGGGGAATAGCCTACAGCTGTTCATGTGTTTGGCCAACAGGAGGCAATAACATACAGATTTAAGATGTTCTGAGCTGTCTGGCAGCAAGCAATAATCTTATTCAGGTTTGGGGAAATGCCCTTCAGCCATCCTAGATGATTCAACCCTGCTGTCATGCTGGAATTGGCTTCTGGTAAACAGCAGGGCACTTACCACAGCTTTCAGTCTTAGGTAAGGGAGGCTGCACAGTGTCCACTCAAAGCCTGGGAGAGCTGCGACCTTGTGTAGACCCTAGGGCGTCCACATAGACCAGGAGGTGGTAGAAGAGCTTGTCAAAAATGCAGAGTTATCCTGTCTCAGAGGGCATAGTGGAAAATGAGGGGAGCTGGAAAAATACAAGGCAATGAAGAGCTGAAATTCTAGGAGAGGAATGTGGCCAGAGGGCTTGCATTTGGGGTGGTGTTGAAAGATGGCAAAGGTGAGAGGTAAGAAGTGAATTGGTCTCATAGCTCCTGGTGAACTCTTGACACCAGGTGTGTTGTCACTTCGGTTAATGTAGGATTTTAGGGGTTGTGGGTATGCAGAATGTCATTGATACTTGCTTGCTTTTTGGTGCTTGTAACCTCTTTGGACAAAAATTTGGCAGAGAAGGAAAGGGAAGAGATGGAATAGTAGCTCGAGTTTGTGGCTAGATACAAAGCTTTGCCCACAAAATGAAGAACCTGTATTGACAGAAGGAGCCAATAATAGTTATTGAGCACTGCTATATAAGAACTTACTTGATACCGTATGGCTTTCTGAGTAAGAACAGTAATGGTGGTATTAATTGACTTACATTGCACTATGCCCTGTTCTAAGTATCTGAGTTAGTCTTATCTTCGACCCCATCCCTTTTGTTCTCCGCACTATATAGGTGAGGCATAGAAGTTAAGTAAACTTGGTCAAGGCTGAAAAGTAAGTCAGAATCAGAACCCAGGCATCCAGCCCACATGACCTTGCTCCTGAACCACTACTTTATGTGACCCTACAACATTCACATGTGGACTCTTCATAGTTACCATGTGACAGAGATACCGGAAATGAAAACAGACCCCCGACACCAGGCAGACATCCAAATGCTACACCATGGTTAAACCAATAAAACAAAGAAGGGCCATGCCGGCTTTTGCACTTAGGAACACAGTTGCCTCAGGTATTTTTTCCCTCAGAAAATTTATTTTCTGATTTTATAACCTACCTCAGGAATGGCAAACACTTGGAAAATAAAGTCTTGATTATTGTTAACTGATTGGCATGTCTTAGATTGTGCAGATTTCTTCTCTCTTTTCTTTCCTCCTTGATGTCTTTCCACTAGCATGTTTCACAATTGGGTCACATAGACAGAAACAGAGAATACAAATATGGTGATAGCTATTCTGGCGCCCTTAAGTGGAAAGAAAAAAAGCGAATGATAGCAATGATTATCTGAGGTTATAGATCCTCTCCCCTGAAACTGTGCTCCATTATCCTGGACCAGTAAAACTTAGTTGGAAATCAGATTGCACTTATCATTTTTAAATGTAAAGTCAAGAATACTATATGTAAGATTTTTTTTAAAGTCTCAAATTCCTTGGAGCATTGTATACAAGCAAAAGATGTCATGATATGTTTTAAAATAGGAAGTTATGAACAGCATATTATTATTTGAGAATACAAAGGTGATTATAGAAATGAGGTGTAGTTGTAATAATGAACTGTCCTGATATTGGTGACTGTAGCCTATAAAAGCACATACCCACTTTTCCGAGTTAATGAAATTTTTTGACCTTGATAAAATCTTTATAATAATGATCTAGACATGTCAGATGTAAAAATGGGAGAGTTTGAGCAAGTGATGAGCAATTTTGATTCAGAAGCATCCTTGAAACTTTTGTATTGCTGTGTTAGATGATTTGACATATTTGTAGCCTTGTACACAGCATGATGAATTTAGATGGGTTCTTGGAAATGTCCAAGAACATATCTAATATTTGATTGTGCTATAGCTTCTGTTACAGCTTCAGTTATCTTCAGTGAATGTTGACCTGATTATTCATGAAAAGGTCATTGATTTATTCCCCAAGAAGGAAATTCAGGTGGACTTGATCCTCGCTTCTATCATTAGTTATTTTGAGCCAAAGCTGAGTATTTAATACGTTTGTGGTTAATGGCGTATGCTTTATATATTTCAGATAGGAAAAGAACATGTGGGCTTAAAGGCTGTGACTGAAATCCTCCAGGATATTCAGTATAAGGTAAGTCACTGTTTTAAAGAAAATAAAAATCCTGGTTGTCTAAGAGGCCAGTCCCCAAAGGCCACCCCCAGGCTGGAGGATTCACAAAAAGGACTCACCGAAAAGCTGTTATTCTCATGGTTGTGGTCTAATGCAGCGGAAGGAAACAGATGAAAACCCAGTGCAGTGAAAGGCTCATGGGCATAAGTCAGGAGAAACCAGGCACACTTTTCCGGTGGGGTGGCATGAGGACACCCCTACTCTCCCAGCAGTAATGTGGCATAATCAACATTACTGGTATTGCCAACCAGAGAACCTTACTTGACCTTGGTATCTAGGGTCTGCATGCCTGTGTAACTGACCTCAGTCACTGTGACCCAATTCCTTCCACCCTGACTCTCTGTGAACTAGATATTCCTCATAAATCACATTATTAGGATCAACTTATCTGGTCAAACTGGTACAACATGGGCCAAGGCCTCTGGCACACACAACACTCTTTAAGGCAGAATATTTCAGGGGCTCAGAGATGGTCAGCCAAGAGCCAGCCAAGGGCCAGTCTTTTTTTTTTTTTTTTTTTTTTTTAACAGATATTTCTTTAAAAAATACTTAAAAAAAAACCTGTGTTGTTGTTTTACTTTTCCATTACAGTTGACATACAATATTATATTAACAAGGGCCAGGCTTGAAGACAGGCCATTTTTTGAAATGTAAAGATTTGAGCAACCCCGGCCTTCTGGGTGAACACTTTCCACCCATTGGTTATAGGAAAGTTGTGTAAACAAAATGAACAGAAAGTATGGCAACCTTACCTCACAGTACTTCTGTACAAAAAAAAAAAAAAGGAAAAGAAAAATAAAGACAAGTACACATAAGCCATAAGATAATGTATTTCACCAAAGGTGATGAAAATTGATTTGACCCTGCAGTGACTCAGCCTAGCATTGCTGGGAAGCCAAGTTCTGTTGTAAACAGTACCTTTATGCTTCCATTAAGTCAATAGAATCTCAGTGACCTTGGAGGTGACCC
>PVJN01028719.1:0-26988 GCA_004026805.1 Lasiurus borealis
TAGTCTGCTGTTCGGACTCTGTATATTTTTTATTTCAGTCAGTGTCTCTAATTGGTCCTTTTTCATCTCCTCTTGGGACTCGCTAAATTTATGCATCATCTCTAGCATCTCTAGCAGGCTCTTTTGCATCCCTAGTAGGCTTTTTTGCATCTCCTCTTGGCTCTCACTAAATTTATCCATCTTTTCTAGCATATTCTTGAAAAACCTTACAAGTGTGGTTTTGTCCTCCATTTCTTTTGTTTTTGATCCCTTCCCTTGTCTCAGCATTTTAACTATGTCGGGGAAACTTCTGTACTTGCAAAACCGCAGAAGCCTCTGTTGAGCTTGGGATGGGTGGAGTCTCAGGGCTTAAGGTACCACCTTGCCTTCCAGTTGGCCCCGTCCTCCACGGCGCCAGGGTCTCACGTGACTGGGTAATCACTGGAGCGGTTCTTGTGCGTGCACCCGGAGTGCCTCTAGACCGCTGCCTTTCCAGCTCCCCTGGTCCCCTGCGCACCAGGACCACACGAGTCTAGATCTCCATGGTTTCGCCCGAAACAGGGGCCCAGTAGACTCAGAAGTGGCACAGTTGGGAGGGTCTGTCTCCTGCCCAGTCGCAAAAGCCAGCAGCACAATCAGCAATCTGTCCTCCGCGTGGCGCCGTGTGTGCACGCGACCGCGACCAAACCTCCTATCTTTAGCGACTCCCCTAAATTTCCGTGCACTTCTCCCTTTTCACAGTCCAAACTCCCCCCTTATGAGTTTCGGCTGGGTCTGGGGTTTAGTGTCGTAGGATAAGGGGTTCAATACCGTTGGGAGTCTCCGTTTCGCTCCCGTCAGAGAAAGCCAGCCAGGTACTCGGGCATCCGCTCTCTCAGCTTTTTGCAGCTCTTCTGGGTTTCTATAGGCCCCTCTCTTTCCTTCTAGTTGTAGAACTTACACTCGGCCAGCTTTCCTGTGGTTCTGGATGATGTCTGTTCTGTCTTTTAGTTGTAGTTTTGAAATTGTTGTGCAAGGCAGCAGTGTAGGTGTTTACCTATGCCGCCATCTTAATCTCTTCCTGCTCATTTCTTTTTAATTACTTAATTTAGAACTGTCTCTTTAAGCATTTGCTGAGTTAAGAACTAAATATCAGAGAAGGAAGTGTTAGTTTTTCTCTCCAATTAACTTCAGAGAATACTCTCATCGTTTATCTCACTCCTGAAAATGTCTGTCCCACCTACTTTCACCAGGGAGGACATAAAATTGGTTTTGCCTTCTTCCAGAGAAAAGAGAAGTCATCAGATAAGAGAGCCCCTAACCTCTATGCTTCTATTCCCATTCATAAATGCATTTGTCTCTGTAGTCATGCTTCAAACCTTCCTGCCCAGCTTAAATGGGAGTGGGGGAAGGAGAGGTTATATGCCTTTCTCTGGTCAGTCTCTGGGCATTACTAACACCTCTCCCAAAGACTTGATTACACCCAAACTCATCACTTTGTCTCCTTAAAATTCTTAGAAATCATCCCATGTCTCCTATACTTTTAAGCTCTCTTCTTGCTGTTTTTCCTCAGTTAACATATTCAGTTTTCCTGTTAAACAATTCACAAACAAAATTCCCAGTAAACCCAATTTATGCTACAAACTACCCTCTCTCCTCTTCACAGTTAAGTTGGTCATTCTTCACAGTGTCACTCTCCTTGCTTTCTTGTCACTATATGTTTGTATCTCAAATGTCTTATTTTCAGCTTTGTACTCTTCTAACTCTGCTCAATCTGCCCTAGAAAGAAGCAGCTAAACTCCTGGCTGCAACCACCACCTGTATGCTGATGGATTAGAATCTCCATCTCCATCTTTGACAACTGTGCAAGGGCCCAGAAACATATATACACCTGCCTTTTGGTCATCCCATTTGCAAATCCTCCAGCTAAACAGATAACAAGCTCAACTAGCTCTCATGACCCTTAGCCCAAAGCATTTCTCCTCATGAGATCCCTAACCTTAGAAATGGCACCTAGAAAGCAAACCAAAATCAAATGCTTTCCCTTTTCTCACGCTTCATACATGCAGCCACCAAAGCCAGAAGATTCCACCTTCTTAATACTGTCAAATCCACCCTTTTCATATCTGTCATCCTGCCATTTTTTTGCCTTGGTTTCTTGGATGATTATAATCTTGTGATTAGTTCTAAATTCATTCTTTCTCTACACTCTTCCAGGCCATGGGCTATTCTGCAAAATCCTTTTTCTAAAATGCCAATTTAACTGCATGACTCTTACATTTAAAAATTATAAAAGGCTTTTCATTCTTTTTAAACTAAAGCTAAAATTACATAAGGTTACCTAGAAGGCATTTCTTGAAGAAGTTTATCTCTCTCTAACTTCAATTCCTATCTCTTCCCCATGCTCCAGCAAGTCCACAGTAGATGGTCCAGGAATTTATCGCACTCTTTTTTATCTTCATGCCTTCAAATCTGCTACTTACACTACCTGGAACATAGAACCCCTTCACTACCTGGATCATTTCAAATTTCTCTTTAAGAACCTTTGGTAAGGCCCACAGGCATGACGCAGTGGTTGAGCGTTGACAGATGAACTAGGAGGTAACAATTCAATTCCTGGTCAGGGCACATGCCTTGGTTGCAGGCTCAATCCCCAGTGTGGGGTGTGCAGGAGGCAGAAGATCAATAATTCTTTCTCATCATTGATGTTTCCATCTCTCTCTCCCTCTCCCTTCCTCTCTGAAACAAATTTTTTAAAATGTTTAATTAAAAAGGTCCTTTGATAAAGGTCCTTTGATAAAGGTCCTTCTATTATTACCGTTTCCCTGAACATAAAACATCCCCCGAAAATAAGACCGACTTCCAGTTTTGCCTCTCGCTATAAGGCATCCTCCCGAAAATAAGACCTCCCCGATAATAAGGCCTCCCCTGAACATAAGGCTTCCCCAGAATATAAGGCCTCCGAAGCTACCGTAAGGCATCTGACACCTGATTTAAAGAAACCTCGCACTGTCTGAACAGCTTCGGCTGTGCTGCGGCCAATCAGTGAGCTGGTTTGTGATGACAACTACTACCATACCGTATATAGGTAATAAATTTCCCTTTTTTTTTTTTTAATTAACAATGCGTATCGTATTCTTCTTCATGGAAATATAAGACAAAAAAAAAAAAATCCCCTGAAAATAAGACATAGCGCATCTTTGGGAACAAAAATTAATTTAAGACATGTCTTATTTTCAGGGAAACAAGGTACCCCCAGGGATAAAGATTTCCTTTTTCTGCAAACAAAAGGAATAGCACTTAGGAACTTACTTTACAGCTAGAGGCCCACTGCACAAATTCATGAATGTGTGGGGTACCTCTGGGTGGCCTGCAGGGATTGGGCTCAAACCTACAATCCAACTCCGCCTGCAGCTCCTTCCTGCTGCTCCCACTCATCCTGGCCCCACTGTGCCTGCTGCTGGCTTGTGCCCAATCAGTCCCAATCGGGAGAGGCTCACGCTGCCAGAGCAGTGCTTGCCAGCCATGAGCCCTGCATCTAGCACCCTCCCAAAGAAAGTGGCCTGTGGTATCGAACTAAAACCAGCTCTCCGAGATCCCCCAAAGGGTCCTGGATTGTGAGAGAGCACAGGCCAGGCTGAGGGACCCCACCAGTGCACAATCAGGCCAGGGAGGGACCAAGGGAGGACTACAGGGTATGTCCGGCCCACCTTGCTCAGTCCCGATTGGCTGGACCCCAGAAGCTTATCTACTGGTCAGAGCATCTGCCCCTGATGGTCAGTGCATGTCATAGAGACTGGTTGATCAGTTGAATGTCTGTCCCCTGGTGGTCAGTGCACATCATAGTGAGTAGTTGAGCAGCCTTAGCATATCATTAGCATATTACACTTCAATTGGTTGTTATGCTGTTCAGTCTAGTTGTATATTACCCTTTTATTATATAGGATAATCCTGTTTAAGATGATATCTAAACTCAAAGGCAATCTATATCCAATTCACCTCAACCAAAATTTGTCACTAAGCAGATCATATCTGATCCCCAAAGACAAGCCAGTCACTTGGACAGTGACAAATAAAGCCTGTAACTCTCATATATTTGCAGACCCATTGTTTATTAATTCTTGGTTCATAGATGAGAAATAAGTAAGAATCACTTATAAAAATAAGCACGTTCACATATCTTACCAAAGAAATCCCTAAGCCTTCATTTCCCATGAATGTGCAGCAAGCAAATTCAATTACATTATTAAAATCCAACTAAAGCATTTCAGCAAATATTAAGTATTCAAATCACTTTGGAGGAAGAATTGGATGTCTTAGTAAGATGAATAGAAAGACATATAAAAGAATAGCAAGTGGATTTCAACTGCTAATTTCCACAGCTTTTAATTTCTTTAAACAACTGGCCCTAAGTGAGATCTTCTACTGTTCATCATTTGAGAAGACTTGTGTTTGAAAAGGCTCAGTTAAATACAACTCTGTCCTCAGGTCTCTGTGGGATGTCCATTCCTATTTTAGCTAATTGATATTGAATCAGTTTTGTCATTCCCTGGATTTTTGTAACACACCACCTGCCAATTAATCAGGTTACAGAGATTAGCACAGGGGAGGGAATGCATCAAAGCTCTGCACTGCAAAAGCAGACTTATTGTCCCCTGCTGTTTGTCTTATTTCCTCTCCTCACAAGAAGCTTTGTGCCACTGAAATAATGGGAAGATCTGAAACAGTCAATGTTTTGTGGTGAAAGCTGTTATAAAAAACAAAAAAATTTTAAAAAATGGTGGTAGAAAGGCAACTTCTTCCAGGCTAGCAAGGATGCTACAGAGGAGAAGAGCCTCAAGTTTGAAATAGAGAAATTCCAAAAGTCTCAGAAGCTTTCCCAGGGAACAACTGCCTACTCCCCCCCGCAAGCCCTTCCCCTGAAACCCTTCCCCAACCTGCACTAGACCTTCATTTGCAAACTGGAACAGATCCTACTGGTTTGCATGATCTTTCCAAATCTCCCCTCATGAAGTCTCCAGGATACAGAAACTTTCAAGATGAACATCTCATACATGCTACTGAGTTCCTTGTTTAATGACAAAAACCTATGTTCTCAAGAAGCAAGGTTCAGAAATATACTCAGAATAGCTAGTTGGTGCCCATGTGACTCTTCATGGCTGTTTTTGTGACAGGAACAGCTGCACTCAGCTGCGAAGCCAATAAAGTATCAGTGATTTCATGCCCCAAAGATCTCTGGATACCCCAAATTTGGTCAGTTGGTTTGCCTGCTTTTTAGCACTTTTTTTCTACTGGAGTTCTCCTAGGGGTACTATTGGAAGAAGGAAATAGACTAATACTCTGCCAACGATTAGCCTATACAGAGAAAAGATTAGAAATTTCCATCCATCAAAGCAAGGAAGTTACATGAAGCTGTGCACAAACTACATGAAAGATTCAACATCTGGATGAGTTCAGGCAAAAAGCAATAATTTAAAAAAAAAACCTGTCCTGGTGTGAACTGGTTCTCATGACAACTACCATTTAAAGGAGAAAACTTCATCCATTCTCTGTCAACTTAAAAACTGAGATCTCTTGTCGTTCATTTCCTGGGCCATGAAGACAGATAAAGCAGACAGAAAAGGATTGTATTTTTTTTTCTTCAGGTATTTAAACAGCTCATTCATGGTGCCAGTGGATGAAATATTAACAGGACTGATACCCATCTAAATGCTATCAAGTACTCTAAAGGAAGATGATAGAAGATGTACTAATCAACAGAAGAGACAGAAGTAGCTTTAAAAAGTAAAAGTAGTACAGACATAAAAAATAAGATCCATAAGATATCTGATTCATATTGATGATGCACAGGTAGATCTATACCACACAGGAATTAGGACAGACACCTATTGTCAAGATAAATATAAGGATATAAGTAGGAGAGCTAACCTTTGCTGAGCATCTCCCACTCACAAGGCATCATACTAGATTCTTTAACTACAACTCACGAGTTGTTCTTGTTTTAATTAAGGAAATTGAGGATCAAAATGGTCAAATAATTTCTGTAAGGTCCTCAGAGAATGAAATTCAGAGCCAAGGTTTCACTCCCACCTCAACAGTTTAGAAGATGGTATTATTACCAGAATAAGAAGCTACCAAAAACATGTTCCATACATGATGCCAAGGCCTACAGATAGACTCAAGAGCCATCAACCAAAAGTTCAAGTCTGTTGTTCGATCCTATAGGGCAAGAAATGCATAATTCCTTACTTTAACACTTTTATGTCCAAATAAAGGTTTCCTAGTAATTGACTAAATGGTTCACTAGGAATTTCTAAAATCTGGCATCCATTGAACAAAATTAAGGAGTTATAAGAATTGAAGGGAGGCTCTCAGTGTTCTGCTACAAAGTCTGGCTGCTCGTGAACAGGGTAATGGTTAATTTTATGCGTCCACTTGACTGGGCCATAGGGTGCCCAGACACTTGGTTCAACATTACTTCTGAATGTGTCTGTGAGAGGTCCTGGGTGATATTAACATTTGATTGAACTCCCCCATCTGAGTGGGCCTCTCCCAACCTTTTGAAGACCTGAATAGAACAAAGACTGAGTAAGAAGACTTTTTCCCTCTGTCTTCTATCTGTTATTTTATGCTTTATTTTATACGTTATATTACATTTTATATTTATTTTTATATTTGTTTTTATTTTTTTATTTCCCTCAAGTTGACACATCAGTCTTCTGCTCGGACTTGGATTCCTAATGGAAATCCACACTGGCTCCCCTGCTTCTCATGCCTTTGGACTTGGACTGAAACTATATCAATTGGCTCAGTTCTCCTTGGTCTGGACCTCTCAGCCTTCATAATCATGTGAGCCACTTCCTTATAATAAACTTCTTTACATAAATCATATATATGTGTATACACACACATAATTTGTTCTGTTTCTAAAGAATCCTAACTAATACAAACGGACAACACAAATAAGCTCCTATAACCCTTATATAAAATTTAAAAGTTGGAATTTCCACAATTCACAAGAAGAAAACTACCAGTAGCTCTTCAGTGGTATCCTAAGTTGGTCATTTCAAATGCTAGTAGAGCCTTTTAGCAATAAACCAATGTCTGTTGTATCATTATGAATGAATTTTTGTGGATCACTTTATAAAACACTAGATATATAAATATAGATATAGATATAGATATAGATATAGATATAGATATAGATAGATATACTGATACTGACAGAATCAATATTTAACAACTAGATTTAACATTGTATTTAAGACATTATATTTCAAATAAGAATCACTTATACCACTATTCCCAAAGCAGAGAGTTACATATTCTAAATGGTCCTATTACAAATTCCCTAAAAAATAACACATCATTGGTATCACGAGTTCTTTCTGTACTAAATAAATGAAAGAGTTGGGCAACTTAACTGAAGAGTCATTGACTTTATCTAACAGTCCACATCCTAAAAATATTAAGAAATACCACCCTGATAAAGTAACCCAAATTCCCTTTGTAAAAAGTCTCTCACAGTTCTTATGGTGAGAAAATTATTCTTTCCATTTGTCTAATGCAGTGGTTGGCAAACCGCAGCTCGAGAGCCACATGCAGCTCGTGAACCACTGGACTAGACTAAATATTACCATGCAGTTGGAAGCTGTGAGGATTAGGCAATTGTGGCATATTGTATGCAAAGAAGTAAAGGGTAGTATATAACAGTGGTCGGCAAACTCATTAGTTGGCCGAGCCATGGTTTGCTGACCACTGGCCTAATGTAAATCCTTCTGTTTTGGTTTAAGCCTGGGTCATAAACTTTTAAAAATACATTAAAAAAAATTATCTAAACCCCCAACACAAAGCAGGCCTCCAAGAGTCACCTTTCAATGTACGTGTAGTAAGATCTGCTCCCCACAACATCCATGCTACCCAACTCTGTACCTGAGGTCCCATCTCCAAGTAGTTCTGTGCCTTATGATATTTCTAAACATAGAATAACTATTTCCATTTCTTAAATCTGGAATGGGCACTACTCAGAAATGTTCCCTGCCTCAGGACAGAGGCTCTCAGACTTAGGCAGAAACTGTTCCCTTTCTTTCCTCAAACACATTCAACTCACCCTCCTGTTCTTAGACAGCCTCTGACTCTAAATTCCAACCCTTAAAATCACCCCAGTAGTTCACCTCTGGTAATTTTCAAGTTAGGCCGCATTTGCTGCCTTCTTAAGCCAACTTAAGCCTAAATTATGTTGCTCTTTATGTAACTCACAACTAACATATCCCAATTTAGTTCACAATGTGATCCAAGAGAAAATTGCTAAGAGAATAAAGAATACATTTTCCAATTTACTGTAGACTTAGACTAGGAATTACTGACATGGAGTCTGAACTCTGCCTTTGACAATAACTTCTAATTTCATAATCTAATACAAAAGAACATATAATATTCCTTAACCCAGTAGTTGGCAAACTCGCCAGTCGCAGTTTGCCGACCACTGCCTTAAACTATTCAAAATGCTATGTGTGTGGTGGGACAGGCAGGGATCTTAGCAGAATTTCAAATGGTAAAAGAAAAAGACTAGAAATCATTGCTATGATGAATGTTATCAATCACATACAACAATATTATATAATCAATCACATACAACATTACTATATAACTGAAAAATATCGTGTTTAGATGACATATTAGTTTAAGAAAACCTTATCTTTCATATTCACAAGTTTACAATTTCACAGAGAACTCCCCTGGATGAATCAGGAGAATGACATTAAACAGTAAGCCAAGAACAAAGCCTCAGAAAGCAGATAGCTAAGGTGCCTGGTAAAGGCCATACTACCAGTCAAATAGCAGGAGTGTTATCTTTTACATCTAAGAGTAAACCCAGGCATGTACACATACAGATTGCTAGCTGGTTTTGAGGCACACTAGGAAAGAAAACTCTGATTAGTACCGCATGTGACCCTACCAAGCTGAAAATGTGAATTATGCCACTCAATCCATACAAATAACTTTCAGTAACAAAATGTGGTCTTTAGCAAGATGGGAAGTCTACTGCGAAGCAGCATGTCACTATGAAAATATTTGCTACTTTCACACTTCAGCTAGTACAAAAATATTGCTACTATAATTATGTGGATTCAGTAAAACCTACTGATACCCTTTTGGCCTCCAACTGCAAATGTTGAATATAAATGGGAATAATTTTCCTAAGATCTTGGAGGGATGCAATTAGAGAATATCCATCTGTTTTTCTCTGGATGCTGTATTGGTTCAGGAGCACAAGCTTTTACCCTTCAAAATATCCTCTCCCTTTATACATGCACTAAGAGCCAATAACTAAAGAGCATCTGCACTGTCAAAAATATACTTAGGACAGTAAAAACAAGTAAAGACATAGAAGCAAGCAGCAGGAGAGCCTAGGCTGGGCTGCTTTGGCTCACTGGGAAGTCAAGTTCAGGGGGTTAGTCCAGGGCACCCTGCCACTGCTCATTGCTCCCCTCTTTGTGATTCTCTTGGGTCCTTTGGCGTTTAGGAGATAGTGCCCATAGGAAAAGGAGAGGAAGGAAGGAATGGCAAGGGCATGCTCTCTGGAGGGAAAGTGCACTGGAACCTTCATTTTCAGGAGTTTCAAAGGCTGGGAGTTTAGGGGAAGTCTTAGGGCAGAACAATAGAGTATTCATCAGCTTTATGCTGATGTACCAAAATAAGATTTATTCTCTTAATTTGTATGTCCTTGGATGTGGTTGGTAAATGGCACTAATTGGATTTTTGTTATCTGTCTCCTTGAGTAGGGTGATTTGAGCTATTTACTCTTGGGATGAGGAGAATTGCAAACCATTTATTCTTAAATATCCTTGGTTTAGGGAAGATAGGATTTACTAGGGCAGTGGTTGGCAAACTCATTAGTCAACAGAGCGTCAAACCGTAGCTTGTGAGCTGTGTGGGGCTCACGAGCTGCAATATGCCGACCACTGTACTAGGTGGCTGCAAACTGCTGTTTAACTGTCTTAATTTCCCTATTCTGCTTGTCCTGGAATTTTCCTACCTTCTTGCCATATTATAATATGCACTACTTAAGTTATATTCAGAATTTTTAAATTAGAATCAAGAGAAAATGTTTTTGTCTTCCTAAATGTGACTTTCCCTAGCAACTTTTTTATTGGGTTAATAACAACTTATCTCCCTAAAAACATATCTATATTCAGAACAGGGAACAAGTTGATTGCACCAGTTGCCAATGCACTACCTCTAAGTCACAAATCAATCCTTCATTGACTGCTCTGCAGCAACTGGGTTGAGTCCTTTATTTTTCTCTTGCCCTCTAGCACAATGTTAAGCTCTGTCAGGAGAGGTTACTGGAGAGACATTACAAAGGAAATTCTTGCTAGATCCTAAATGCCCTAAAATGTAAGTATCAGCACCCACATCCACAGATGCTCCCATAGTAGCCAGTTGCTTCCCCCAAGTACTCTTCTTAGGCACTTACATAGCAGAGTGCTTCCTGTAAGACACCTTCCCCAAAACAGCTTTACCTGAAATCTAGACAGCAGATTTCCAGCAAATGCCTGAGTGTGGATATCCAGAAATTCCAACAACATTGACACCATTACCACCGAGCCATGGCTCACTGCAGAGTTCTCTTTACATCTTACTAACCCATCCCTTATTACCCCAATTTTGTTTTGTACAAAGTAATTCTTGATTGAGTTTCTGTCTTGTAATCCAGCCCTGACAGATATATCTCTGGAAGGCTGGAGCATGAAAAATAGTTGGGAATGCCCTTCTAGAAAAGCTGATAGGTGCAAGTGTCATGCAGTTTACTAAAGCTGCCATCTTTTACAGAGTGTAAGCTGGAAAACTAGGACAAGAAAGATACCAAATACCACATCTACCAAGTGCTAGTCTGTACACGACCCTGGGTTAGAGACAGGAGGCACAAAGAAGGTTGAGTGAAACTCTTAAGGGACTGACTAACCAGTTGCAGTTGGAGATACCATACTAGACAAACACAAGCCAACAATTCAAGGTAGTAAGTGCAGAAAGTTCAATGAGTATTATGGGCAATAATGTTATAGGTTGGTGACAAATTCTCATGTTAAGAGGCTACTAATTCTAACTTGTCATAAGCAAAAACTAATTAATTGCAAAAGCCCTATGCCACAGGAAACAGACTGGCCTCTCTTTAAATGGTTCTCCAACCCTCTTTGTCCTCCAATAATAGGGTATTACTCAAGTCCAATATATTGTAGACTCCTGGCTGTGATCAGTTGCCTCTCAGTTCACTGTCAAGAGACATACCTAAGTAAACATTTAGGTAGAAAAAACGAATTTTAAAAATTGACACACTTGTCAATTCAAGTGTGTCTTTAACAGGATGAGTCTTTCATAAAAGATTTTAAAGAAGAGATTAGGAAAACATAGTGACTATAATCTATCAAGGCCAAATAAAAATTTCTTCAATAAAGCCTCTCTGCATGAGGCTATTAAGAAAATCCAATAACCACATGGTGGAAAATAAAACCCTGTCATTTACTGAAAGACAAAAAAGTGACTCGGGACAGAAAGCAGGAATAAAAAGGCTACCCTTGGCAAAACTGAGAGAGTAACAGTGGGGAAGCTTGGAAAAGAAGCCTAAGAACAGGAGGGTTCTAATGAACCATCTGGAAAGTGGGAGAGAATATCAAATATCATTAGAAAATGATAAATGAGAGTGGTTTCTTTAATAAGGATGAATCACAAAGGATTTTGAAAGGGTTGTTCAAAATGAAGGATATTCACACCACAAGGATTGAATCATTATAGGCAAGGAGCACAACCCCTTAAACCACCCTCCTGCAGGAAGAATAGTGAATGACAGTGATTTTTTTTTTTTTTAAAGGGGGCCAAGGATGGGATAAAATATAAACTTGACAAAAACATCTTAATGAAATAGTATTTTGGTAATGTGTTGTGGTCAACATTATATCAAAAGCTTTTCTATAAAAACAATCTCCTTTGTTTCTCAGCAAAGAAAGAAAGGCTCATCATGTGTAATCTTAAATTCAAGAGGAAGAATTGCTTGCATATTTTGAATGTAAGAGAAAGAATTGGATAAACTGGCCCAGAGGAAGTCATTAAAGGCGAATGAAGACACACTAGAGAAACAAACACTGCAGTCTGCAGTAACAAACAAACTATAGAAAGGCTGCCTCTTACACAGTCCTTCAGTGCATTGGGAGAAACTGTGCACATAGCTCAGCTGGTGAAACAGCAAGAAATAAAAGAAAAATATATCTTCTTTGAGTAATGGTCTAGATACATACTTTTAAATTAATATATTTAAATCACATTAAATAAATACATTATTCATATAGGCTTCTGCTGATAGGTCTGTCAAAAATGAAATCTGCTATTCTTTATAAAACAAAGGTCTCAAAAAATGTTTTTTAATTTTAGTTTTGAAGCTATAGAATAATGGTTCTCAAGATTTATCTCAAAAACTCTTCTATGCTCCAAAAAATCATAAAATTTTGCAGCATTTGCAAACAATGATGATTGCAGATGCCACTCACCCTCCCTTTACTTCTCAGGTAATCACTGTCATGATTTTGGTGATTATTATTACCATGTAATTTTTCAAACCTACCTACATATTTATCTAACAAAAAAATACTGTGATTATGGGGTGTGTGTGTGTATTTGTGTTTATGAAAAGAAAGAAAACTGGGAAAAGTAAAACAAAGACAGAGAGACATGAGCAAGTACACAGTGAGAGGACATGTTCTTTGGCATATTTTGGAAATCTATAAAAAGATATTTTAATATCAACTTATTTTTCTTTCAATGTTATATTAAAACCTCAAGCATGTTGACTTAGGTATTCTAGTTTATTTATGTTGGGTGATATAAAGTATTCAATTCTTTTTAAATTTCTTTTGAAGAATGACAGATGATAGAGTATATGATTTTTTTAAAAATTTGAAATCACCAAATACCTATACAAAGTAATGGCAACCAATACAGTCCTCTAGAAGGGTATAGATTCACGGTTCTTCTAGATACTTGGTATTGTCAGGATTATTAATTTTTGCTAATCTTGTGAGTCTGGAATAATATTTGGTCATTTTAATTTGCATTTTCTTGTTCACTAATCAAGCCGGTCCTTATTTATTGGCTGATCACATGTCTCTTCCATCAATAGGCTGTTAATGCCTTTTACTATTTTTCTTTCTTTAAAAAAATTATACAATAAATCATTTATAAAAAGTATATAAATATATCATAGTTCAAGAATAATAAAAGCACATGTGTGCTCAGTACCCATATCCATTTTTGGAAAACAGTATCATGCCAAAAACTCTGCAGCCCTTTCATGCTTGATCACAACAGCCATACTGCTTGTTAGGAAGGTAACTGAACTGAATTTTAAATTATTCCCTTGTTTTCCCTAGGTTTTCCACATATGCATGAACCCCTAAATAATATATTGGTTATTTTTCCCATTTTTTAAACTTTATATAAATGCAATCATACAGTGTAAGTTTTGTAACTTTCTTTGCCTAATAGTATTTTATGTACGTATTCATGTTGATGTATATAGAGGCTTACTCATTTTCACAGATATGGCACTCGCATAACATTGTATAAAATATACCACAATTTACCCTTGGTAGAAACATGGGTTGTCCCAGATTTTGCATAACAATAATAGTGCTGGAAATATTCTTACCTATCTGCTGAAATAAACATTTAAGAATATATCCAAAGAATATACACATATATGGGAATGGAATTTTTTATACTCCCAAAGAACATTCCCATGGCTCCACATATTGGTCAACACTTGGTATTGTCAGACTTTTTTCCCTATTGGATTCTTTTTTTTCATACTGAGACATATTTATTTGATCAACCCTAATCTTCTTAGTTATATGCAAAGTAAATACCTCCATGCAGCCTGTTGCTTGTCTTTTAACCTCATAAATGAAGTCTTTTATTAGGCAGAACTACCTTAGGGTAATCATCTTTTTTTCTCATTAAGGATTTTTTTCCATTAAGGATTTTCCATTAAGAATTTTTCTTGTTTAAGATATTCTATTATACCCCAAAATTAATAATGATAGTCTATTTCTTTTCTTCTTTAACCTTTAAAGACTTCCTTTTCACAAATGAATTGTAAATATATCCAAAATTGAATTTTGCATTTGGTGTGAGATAGATACCAATTTCTTCTATATAGATAATTGTCTCAGCAATTCATGTATATTCCTTACCTCTCCATTTATGGCCGGATGCATGAAATTCATGCACAGGTGGGGTGTCCAACTACATGGACTATTTGGATTTTGTATTCCACATGGTTCATGTTATCATATTTGATTTTACAATTTGAAAAAGTAGAGGACATTCGTCTTCATCCAGAATTTCTGCCTTAACTGTATAGTCAATGTCATCTTCTGTTCATAATTTGAATTCACTACCTAATATCAATAACATGTGAGCGTAAGGCAGTCTGCGGCTCTGAATTTCAATGACATGGATTTTAGCTATTACTTTGCTAAAAAGTGGAATTTACATATATCATTTAAAATAATATTCAGCTTAATATTAAAAACTCTGGCTGTTTTCAACATTTTCCCAGCATTGTAAATTGTAATATCTGCCCATTTGGGGTTGCATATCATAAATATGAATAAATCGGGCTTGCCATACTTTGTTACAACTGCCAAAGCATCCTGATATCATGGCTGTATATTTCTGTAAATACCCTCAAAAGATGATAGAAGTATTATCATTTTACCAATTGGCACATTGTTATTTTCAGATCTAGATGTGAAATGATCCATCAAACCACTATATTTTTCAACTCTCAACTTAAATTGGTTTGCTTTAATGAAATTTATCCAATTGGCCTCCATTTTTTAATATGAATCCACAATAAACTGTTGAGTTAATTTTCCGGCATTTAAAATAGGACTGAACATGTCCCCCATAGAGAGATAAAACCCATAATACTGCATTTGCATGACTCGTGTCCTTACATATTGTCTAGTACCATTGTCGATTATACTGTAGTCTCTGAGTCTTAATAAAATATCAATTTCCCAGCCTTTTTCACCATGTGGAAAAAGAATAGGATATGTTATTGCATTTAATGTAGGAAACAGGATACTGATTTGTTTCATTTTAGTGACATTTGGATTATTGGGATCTGGTTTACAATGAACCTCCTCAAAAGGAGGTTCTCCATCTTTGTTTCTGAATATGAAGGCAACCTTGGTTACACGGAGAATTATATCTACCCAGATTACTGTTACAATTGTATTTAATCACGATTGTTACTTCCATGGGAGCAATACCTTTTGCTACTGCTTCAGATTGGGCTTCCTCTTCTATCTCATGTAGCATCTTGTACAATTTTGTTAATTCACTTATTTCATGCATGAAAATGCCTATGTTGATCATGAGTCTTTCTGAGCAGCCCTCAGAAAGATTGCTAATTTTTACTTGTCACTTCAGGCGTATCTAAAATATAGAGTTGAGCAAACTTACGAGAAACACCATCCAAAGGATGTAAAGTTCCAGTACAGTGATAAACTTGTCCATGAATTCTAAAACGGTATGGCCTGTATCCTGATGACGATGTAATATTTGCACCCACTGAAGCAAAAGCAAAAGAACTATTTATGGAATGAATATTTTCCATGAAATTTTTACTGTCAGAATCTTCGTTTGTCATTCTTTTTAAATATGCCAGGTATTCTAGAAAATGCATATCATTTGGACAAACTTTACCTTTGCTACAATATCAAATAAATTTTCCATCAGATGGTTTTTCATCAGAGAAATTTAGTGATAGGCAAAACTGACATGTAATAGTCATTCCATCACAACTATTTTCGAGAATTGTATCCTCATGTACTCTATTTTTCACTGAGAAGGCAGTTCCTACCAATATTGGTAGTACATGTTGATGACTATTCTTTATGACACTGGCTTCTGTGTCAATAGTTGCTCTTCAGACATATTCCTACCCACCTACTGTCAGGGTCTGGGATGTAGGTGAATGAGAGTCCTGGCTGTCAGGCCGCTGAAAACTGGCTGACCAATGGCTAATTCTGTGGGGGATGGGACTCCCTCCTCCCTGCTATCAGAGTCTGGGCCAGTGCCCACAGGGACCCAACATCAAGTATGCCTAAGCCAGGAGACCCAGTGTCAAGTCCCTCCCCACTTGCATGTGCCTCAAAATCCTGTGAGATTCAGACCTGCCTCCGCCCATGCAAAAGGATGCAGCATCAAGCCACACAGTGCTGCGGGACCTTCCCACAAAGCCTCCCATGGTGCAGGGAACCCCAGTGGAAGCTGTGCAGAGCAGCAGCCAGAACACCCTCCTCCCGCCTGTCCCATGGGGCTGAGGGAACTCCTGCAGAAGTCCCTGGGATCCGCCCCTTGGCCTGGCCACAGGAAACACCTCCCCCCACCCCCTACCCCCCACCCCTGACTGCAGTGCACAAAGTGGCTGCCTGGCCTCCCGCCCTGCTACGGGGCCATGGGAACTACGGAGGCAGGCACAGGAAGCAGCCAGCCCCACCCCTGCTATTTGTGCCGCCATCTTGTGACAGCATTACCACATGAGGGTTAATTTGTATATTACCTCTTAATTATATAGGATAATAAATTCCCAAATATGAGTAGAGCTTTCAGGGTTCTCTACTTGACTATCTTTTTGCAAATACTAAATTATCTTAATAACAAGAGCATTATATTCGTGATGCCTGAAAATGAATGACCCTTGCACTGGGGTGCTCTTTAAAATTGTTCTGGCTAGCCATGAACTTATTCTTCCTATGAGTCTGCAGATCAGACTTTAAACTTCTCCAAATTACCCAGTGGCCATTTTCATTAGATTTGCACTTGAATTTAAATTTATAGGTTGATTTTAGGCAAACTGCCATATTCAGTACAACTCTCCTTTTTTTCTTCTTCATTTATGCCTTTTAACAATATCTTATAATTTTATATATAAATATATTGAACATCTGCAACAATGAGACATCAAAGTTTTAGTTATACTATGAATTAAATCTTTATTCTATTATATTTTCTAATGAGTTATCACTTGTGGTTAAAAAGGTATGTATTGTCTTTATGCCCAACAACTTATTAGTTCAAATAATTGACCTGGATATTCCACTCAGTTTTGTAGGTAGACCATATCATTTATATATGAAGCACCTTCATTTCATGTTTTCCAATGCTTATAATTTCTATTTTTCTTTGGTTTATTGCATAAACTAGAACTTCCCACACAATAACTAGACAGAGTGATGGAAATTAATGCTGAAATATTGCTAATTTTGATAGAACTGTTTATAATGTTTCACCACAACTTATGATGTTTACTGTAAGCATTTGACAAAATAATTTATAATGTCGAGGAAGTTCCCTTCTATTCCCAGTTTGCTAAGAGATTTGTCACAAGCCATTAACGTAATCAAATGCTTTTTTAATGTCATAAAACATTAAATGGCATCAAAATACTCTTCTACATCTATTGAGTAGATCACATGCTTTACCTCCCTGTATCAGTTAGTATCTATATATATAAAAGCCTAAGCAACAGAACTACTAAACGACCAGTCCACTGGTTGCTATGATGCACACTGACCACCAAGGGGCAGGTGCTCCCACAGCCAACCTCTCGCAGCCAGCTGGCCCCAATCGGCCCCACCAACCTCCCATGGCCCCTCACCCTGGCCAGCTGGCCCTGATCGGCCCCAAGCCGAGGCAAGAGACAGCTCAAAATCAGCCCAATCACCAACCAGGCTGTGGGACCCCATCGTGCACAAATTTGTGCACTGGGACTTCTAGTGATATAATATAATATAATACAGTTATAATAATAACAGTAGGGCATAATACACCAAATGAATTAAATTTTTGCAAATATTTAATTTAATAATTATATATCTGTATATTTAAAAGAATCTATGTTCAAAAGAGGAAGCTTCTAAAATATTTTTTCCTACTTTGCATATTAACATGTCTAACCTCATAAGATGAGCTTGACCAGTCTCTTTTTTTATTCTCTGAAATAGACTGTACAAGTCTTTTGGATTTGTTCAAAACTCAAATGTAAAATCAGTTTATACTGATGGAAGAGAAGCTATTAATTCTAGATTTAACTGGTTTCAGTTTTCTATTGCATGCAGTTGTCTGCTTTTATGATTAACACTAGAGGTCCAGTACACAAATTCATGCACAAGTGCAATCCAGCCAGCTGCCCTGATTGGGGCCTATCGGGCCGGACCGGTCAGAGGGAGGGAACGTGGGAGGTTGGCTGGCCAGCCCTGTCCCTGATAGTGGTGATGAACTCCTTTAACTTTTTTCTTGTCTGTGAAACTCTGTATTTGGCCTTTAATTCTAAATGAGCTTTGCTGGGTACTAAAGGGTGTGGCAAGAAATATTCAAAGTGATAAAGAGCAAAAGCCTGTAGCCAGGGTGACCTTCCTCTAGAAAGTACAAGGCTGCTTTGAGAGCTGAGGATTTGGTCTCTGTGAAACCCAGGTCAGTCTTTGCATCAGGTGAGTGGAATAGCTGAGGCCTATTTGAGGGTCACCAAGGCTGAAAGCATGATCTCAGAACAGTTAAAAACACATTCATGAAGGGATATTACAGGTTCTCTCTAATCAAAAAGTCAACGTTTGTCTGTGCTACACCAACAGGGTTGCTTTAACACTGAGTCCTCTATCCCCAAGCCCACCTGCCTCCAGAAGTTGGTGGGAGGTTGAAAATGGTTGCATAGATGAGACCAGTGCCAGGTGACCTGGCAGGTGTCAGCAGCTCCACCTTCTGAGCCTGGGTGAGAAAGAAAGATGGGCTCTGACATAATCACCATGCGGAGGATTTGACGTCATCAGCAGCTGTTTCAGACCTTGTTGCTACTTTATTTTTTATCTCCTTTTCCCTTTCAACTTCACCAGGTTGCCTGAATTCAAGAGAGGAGCAGCCTTGCAGCCTCCTTGATGGAAAGCATGCCTTCAATCTGGGTTCACACGCAGCGAGACAGAGTCCTATTTAGAAACACGTGTGGGTCTTGCATTATTTGTGCTATTACCGATAAAGAGGATTTTAGATTCTGGCACGTTTCCTGCTTATCCATGAGGGCAGGAGGTCTAGTGCATCCACAGGCACAGCCACAGTTCTTCACTCACTCATAAGCCTCCATCCAAGGGCAGCAATGCAGGCACTTCACACAGTGAGGATCGGGCAGCAAACACAGAACATGGCCATCCATGTCCCAGCTTTTCCCAGAGCTTCTGGCTCAATCCCTATCTTCCTGCTCTGGGTCTGTAATGACTTCCTCTTGAGGCGAATTCAAGCATCTGCAGGACATGTTTGTCACACACTATTTCTCCGTGTGGGTGGTCAGCATGAGGGTTCCTGAATCAGGCTTCCTTCAGCATTATAGTGGAGGGTGGGGGGGGCAATATGAAGGTGTGAACATAAACCATGTGGACTCCTCACTGAGTGCCTTCTGTATATCTTCCATATATCTTCCTTCTTTGTACCTGTCTCCCCTCAGAAGGGTTGCCTACAGCTCAGCTGCATGCTCCCTGTATCTGCGACCGGCAGGATGGGGGACCCAATCAGGGATAGGGCCATTCAGGGATAGGGACTTCAGGAGTTTGGAGGCAATTGGAACCAGGATCAGGCTGGTTGGCTGTCTCTGTGCAAGTCATAGTCCCTGGTCTTTCCAGTTGTTCTGGTCATTTCCCTTAATAATATATAGATTTCCTGCCTCCTAGTTTTTGTTTTTTTAATCTTAATAGTTATCCTTCCCAAGAAACCATGGATCATTTCATGACTGTTTGATACCTTCTTACATTACTGGGCCCATTTCCTATTCATTATACTTTTTTTTCTAATTGACTAGCTGATTCCAATGTTTTCCTTCAATCCTTTTCTTTGGCCCTTTATTAGGAAATTTTGAAACAGATGCAAAATTAGAAAGGATAATTATTCCTTATATGCCTAACAATTAATAATTCATGACTAACCTCATCCCCAAATACCTATTCCATATTATTTTGAAAACCCCCGACATCTGAATATTACATTCACAGGTAGTTCAATATGTATCTCTAAAATAAAGTGACTTTATAAAAATATAATACCATTATCAGACCTTTAAAAATAAAAATAAAAAAGTGTTCAATTTCTAATGGTCTCAATTTTTTCTTTAAAGATGTCTTTTTTTGGTGTGATCACACAGTGATTCTGTCCATACTTTTATTTATGTGTTCATTTATTTATTTATTTATTTATTTATTTATTTATTTATTTTTACAATTTATTTGAAGCAATGGAATCATTTATCTTGTAGAGCAGTGCTTCTCAAACTATGATGAAGGGACAGTTTTATATTTCCAGTCTATCTTGAACTGATACAGGTCCTACTGCACATACTAGTACTACTAAACAGACTGAGCACATGCAACTTATCGGGAGCATTAAGAATACCTGATACAATTCATATGCTATTCAACAAAAGAAGCCCACTAAAAATGCGCTTACATATGTTGGCTTAAACATTTCTAAACACTAAATATTGGTTACACATTTTTAAGTGCTTACTTTTGATTCTTCTATTTATTTCATTTTGTAAATCACCTCTTGGTTAGCAGTGCTATAAAATTTCCCACAGGCTGGATTTTGCTTATTACATTTACAAGATGTAGTTTAACATGTTTCTTTGTCCTCTATATTTTCTATAAATTTGGTAGTTAGATCTAAATTTTGATCTGATTGAATTCTAAATTTCCTGGCAAAACTTTACATTCTATTGTCAATTTGGCTGCCCCTCTTTTTGTGAGTTAATGGTCATCAGTGAACACTTTATTAGTAGTACATAATGTCAAAACTTCTGGTAAATTTGGCTGTCCAAAATTTGTTTCCTGCCCTTACTGGTTTGGTTCAGTGGATAGAGTGTCAGCCTGCAGACTGAAAGGTCCCAGTCAAGGGCATGTAGCTAGATTGCAGGCACATCCTCAGTAGGGGGTGTGCAGGAGGCAGCTGATTGATGTTTCCTTCTCATCGATGTTTCTAACTCTATTCCTCTCGCTTCCTCTCTGTAAAAAAATCAATAATATATTTTAAAAAAAAAAAAAGTTTATTCCCTGAGGAACTCTAAGGAAGCTCTCTTCTTCCCAGGCCCACTGCTTTCCTCTACTATCTCAACTCCTGACACAATGCAGATCTTCTTGCTATCAGTTGTGAGTTCCTACCCATTTGCGAAGACCTTAGGGAGCCCTGGTCAGGTGGCTCAGTTGGTTGTAGCAATGTCATATATACAGAAAGGTCACAGGTTCAATTCCCAGTTAGGACACATACCTAGGCTGCAGATTCGATCTCTGATCCAGGTGTGTACAAGAGACAACTGATTGATGCTTCTCTCTCATATCAATGTTTCTCTCTCTCTCTTCCAGCCTCTTTTTCTAATATACCTCAGGGAAAGAAATGAGGAGGGGGGGGGAGAGAGAGAGAGAGAGGGGGGGGGGGGGGGGGGGGGGGGGGGGGGGGGGGGGGGGGGGGGGGGGGAAGGGGAGAGGAGGAGAGAAGAGGAAAGAGGGAAGAAGAGAGAGGAGGAGGGGGAAAGGGAAGGGGAAAGGGAAGGGGAAGAGGAAGGGAAAGGGGAAGGGAAAGGGGAAGGGTTCCAGGGAGACTTTGTCACCTAGTTGTCTTAACAGATATTGCCGGTGGTTTGAGGTTGCTATGCCAGAGGCTACATCTGTTTTGTAATATTGGAATTATTAAAAACTTAACAGCCCACCTCCCTTGTACTTTTTTTAGAACAATGCTGCTCACTTTTATCATCTTAGATTGAACACTGGATTCATTATCTTCCAGAGCTTTGAAAAATTATAAATATATTTAATACTAAATATACTACAAGTACATTTTTAAGTACACTTTATCGATTTGCTTTATTAATGTTAACTCTAATCATATTATTTAAATGGGATCTACCAAATTTCTATGTAATAAAGTTTTCTACCTAATAGGTTAGGTCAGACTTAGAATCAACACTTTCTTTGCGGCCAAGAATAAAAAACCACCATCCCTCTCTCCCCCACACCCATTCTTGATCTGAAGTACTACTTAGGTCATAAGCAGGTCCCACTCACAAAGCAGCTCCATAAAAAGCAATACAATAGAATAGAATGGGCAATAAACTGGGTTAAGTTTTAGCTCTGCAACCAGTGGGTTGGGTAACCTTGGGTAAGTCATTGAATTTTACAGAATTTCAGATGTCTTATAGTTGAAGTGGAAATAATCTATCTCACAAGGTTTTTATTAAGAAGATTAAGTGAAACAATGAACATGGAAGTACTTTATTAAAGTATAACTTGGATACACACATATATATGTGTATTTTTTTTAACTATAAAGCAGAATACACAGTAGCATCAGGTTATCTTAGCTATGCCTACTACCAACTAAGTTGGACTGGATCCAAAAGAAAGGTGGCACAAGATAAGAATTAACTTTCTAGTACTCTTCCTATTTTCTACCTTCTAAAGCAGTCTTGATTTTTCCTCCATTAAAATGCTAGTGTATGTCCTGCAGCTTCCACTGCCACTTGCATGGGCTGCAGGCTTACAAATCAAAGCACTCCCCTTTTCTATTTCTCTAACTAGAGGCCTGATAAAAGAAGATTCATGCAAGAATGAGCCTTCCTTCCCCTGACTGCTGGCACCACCTTTGCTCTGGCCGGAGCTGGATTTCTGCCTTCCCACACTACTCACAAGCCCAGAGCTCCTGGAGTGGTGTGGAACACCTGCATCCCATCTCTGGCCACTTGGAACCAGCATACACAAATTAACCTACCATCTTTGTTGGGTTAATTTGCATACTCACTCCTGGTTGGCTGGTGGGCATCATGAAGGTATGGTCAATTTGCATCTTTCTCTTTTAGTATAGATGAGGAAGGCTGGGCTGAGTACATGCCTGTGGCTATGACTTAAAACCTCATATTACTGGCATCACATCTGCTCTAGCACATTTATAGGTGACATTCTAGCACTTGGTCATGTGTCCCAGATTTTGATCTGCCTTTGGGAATTTCTTTTTCATTTCATAATAAATCTATATCCTTATTAATAGTTATTATTCCTACTTTAGAAGCAGCGATTCTAAGCAGTAAGAATGTTAATCTAAGGAGCTCCAAGACCATGTTTCGATAGCCTTTTTATATACTAGTAAAAGCAACCTGTTGTCATATTAGTAGGGATTCACATGAAATTGCACTTCCTGAAGTAAAAAGCTGTGTCCTACAACATGATGCTTAATACAACAGAGTAATGGTCACTATTAGCCTAGGGGTCTTATATTATTCCTTTTCATATCCAACAAACCATTTAGCCTGTGTGGGCAAGAGGTAGTTTTATGAAAATAATTATTCCTCTTGTTTCTATGAATGTATTTGGAAGAAGTGCTAAAGTAGTAATAAAAATATTTCCTGTGTCTCATTTAATTCCATTTACTTCTTAAGAAAAACAGAGATGTTTAAAAATATACGAATAAAAGACAAGTAGTACAGTGGTACCTGGAGATATGAGTTTAATTCATTCCGTAACCTTGGTCGTCTATCAAGTTGCTCATATCTCAAAGCAAATTTCCCATTGAAATTAACTGAAATGCCGTTAATCCGTTCCAGTCCCCAAAATGCCACCCCAGTTGTTCTTGTTACATGTTTTTGAATAAGAAAAATGTATTTATAAATGACAAATATTGTATAAAAACATAATAAAAGGGAATGTAAAGGAATAAACTGGTTTTATAAAGTGTATTTGCCTACTCGTTACACTCTTAATGCTACACTTTATCCCTAAACTGAATGTAACTTAACTAATCTTCACTGAACCTAATTGCTACTGGTCATTGCATTTTTGGCCGATTTAAAAAAAAAAACCTGTCTAATGAGGTTTGCCTCTTCCTCCCTTTCAGAATGTTTCTGAAATGGGTGAGGCAAGTTTCATTGAACAGCTCTGATCCACGACCAGTAGCAACTTTTTTGGGTTGTTTCTTTTCCACGAAGTGTGACACCCTCTCCCACATTCCTAAGATCTCCTTTATCTCACTTGTAGAGATCTCCTCCACCTCTGGCTCCTCCTCAAAACCAATTTCTTGGAGAACCTCCCCATGCTGCTGAGACTGCAACTCTTGTAACTCCTCCGTGCTGAGTTCCAGAGAATGCTCCTCGAGGAGCTCATTCACGTCTCTCTCATCCACCTCCAGGCCCATGGATTTTCCCAGAGACACTATCTCCTCCTCCACTGGCACCTCGGGTTCGAATCCTTTGAAGGTCCTTTCGGCTACGGCCTCAGGCCACAGCTTCTTCCATGCAGAGGTCCAAGTCCTCCTTGTAATACCCAGCCAGGCCTGATCAATAATTCTGAGGCATATCATGATGTTAAAGTGGTTCTTCCAGAACTCTCGAAGGGTGAGGTTTGTGTTCTCCGTCACTTCAAAGCAGCGCCAGAACAGGTGCTTGATGTACAGCTTTTTAAAATTAGAAATCACCTCCTGATCCATGGGCTGCAGGATAGGAGTGGTGTTGGGAGGTAGGGAGACCACCTTTATAAACTTGAACTCTCCGAGGAGTTCATCTTCAAGGCTCGGTGGGTGAGCAGGAGCATTGTCGAGGACGAGGAGGGCTTACATGGTTAGATATTTCTTAACAGAAGGGCCGAAAACCAGGTTTACCCACTCCACAAAGAACTGCCTGGTGACCCATGCCTTCGGGTTTGCCCTCGACATAACTTGCAGTTTATCTTTTAAAATCTTATGTGACTTAAAGACTCTGGGGTCTTCCGAATGGTATACGAGCAGAGGCTTGATCTTGCAGTCGCCACTCGCATTGGCGCACAGTGGGAGAGTTAGCCTATCCTTCATGGGTTTGTGGCCTGGCATTGCCTTCTCCTCTGCCGTTATATAAGTCCTATTCGGCATCTTTTTCCAGAAAAGCCCTGTCTCGTCACAGTTGAAGACTTGCTGGGGGATATATCCTTTGGCTTCTATCAGTTAGGAAAAAGTTTTGAGGTGATCCTCAGCTGCCTTCACATCTGAACTTGTTGCCTCATCATGCCTGACGATGGAGTGAATGGTGGACCTTTTCCTGAAGTTATCAAACCAGCCTCTACTGGCTTTAAATGAGTCTTTCGATGCTTCGTCCCTGGAAGTGTGCGGGGCCTGCTTCAGCAAATCACATAAATCGCTCGCGCCTTCTTGCATATGATGCCCTGTGTTAATGTATCTCCTTTAAGCTGCTTCTCCGTCACCCACACCATCAGTAGATTCTCCATCTTTTCATAGAGAGAGCTACGGAGCTTAGAAATTATTGTAACACCCTTAGCTGGTATTATACCCTTTATCAACTCCTTCTACTTAAGCACAGTGCATATCGTTGAAGTACTATGCCCGTATTGCCTCGCCAAGTCAGCCACTCCGACACCTTGCTCATATTTTTCTATGATTTCACACTTTAATTCAATAGACATCATCCTCTTCTGAGCACTGACCTTTCCACTCGCTTTCTTCGGACCCATGGTTATAAAAAGAAATGTGATAAAGTATGTAAATGCACAAAAGATGCTTCGACAATGAGGTAGACAAGCACACTGACTGAGGCGTGGGAAATTATGAGATGCTCGAGTAGCGGTAAACTGGTGGGTCATGTGCAGCCTGCCGATCCTCGAGATTACTCGTATCTCAAATGTTGCTTTTATTTCAAAGCAAAAAATTGCTCGCTCGATGGCTCGTATCTCAAAAATTTCGTATGTTAGGGCACTCGTATCTCGAGGTACCACTGTATTGTAGATTGCTAGGAAATGGACTCAAGCTTTTAAGGATTTTCATATTTTACAAAAAAAAATGGAGAAAAAAGAAAGGAAGACATACCAATACATACAATACATTAAGATATGAGCTAATAGCTTAAATAAGTTGGGTCTTTTGAGAATGATCAAAATATCAGACTTATCAGCTGGTTTGGCTGAGTGGATAGAGCATTGGCCTACCAACTGAAGAGTCCCAGGTTTGATTCCAGTCAACAGCACATGCCCGGATTGCGGGCTCAATCCCCAGGAGGGGGCATGCAGGAGGCAGATGATCAATGCTTCTCATCATTGATGTTTCTATCTCTCTTTTCCCTTCTCCCCCCCCTCTGAAATCAATAAAAATATATTAAAAGAAAAAAAAAAAGAATACCAGATTTTCCCATCAAAACAGCTCAATGCATCCAAACATATACTTCAAGAGTAGCAACAATTAAGAGATCTCACAAAGAAAACAATGTAAAGTGTCCACAATTGTAAAGCACGGGAGGTTAAGAAAAGAGCATGGCAACAAGAACAGTTTGCAATCTAAACCAATAAATAGCCAGTCCCCTCTATGGTAAAATAAGAAATGCAATAATCTCTAATAGTGTGAACACACAGTTAACTCTTACTACCTGAGAAGTAGCATAAATTTACCACAGATTTCAGTGTTACATGTTTACCCACAATGAACTGAGGGTAAATTTAAGCACTGACTACTTATTCTTTAGAAGAAACTCAGAGAAAAGTAGATCAGTATTGAAAGTAAAAGGGCAGACAAGAGAAAACAAAAGCCTACCAATATATGTAGTTACACAACAAATCAGTCAAAAAAATATCACTATACAAAGGATGTCATCAAGGTTTGATGATTTACAATTGCAAAGAACAACTATTCAAGTTTCATTGAGATAAAGTGTAGTGACCTCAACAAGACTATCCACACCTTCAACCATGAATGAAAACTCCCAAGCTCACCTGGTGCTTAGAGAAGAGCCGGACAGCCTCCAACTGGTGGAAAATGGGGTAGTGCTGGGAGTCGATCTGGTCACGCCTGTAAACATCACCCACCACCAGAAAGGCATCCAGCCCAGCATGCAGCAAGTCCCACTGGTGTGCAGAGGTGTGCGCTCGGAGCATGTGAGTCCGATTCAGGTAATAGTTGTCTCCCTTCTTC
>PVJN01028720.1:5694-27083 GCA_004026805.1 Lasiurus borealis
CCCCCACTATCATTCTTCCAGCTCACCCTGTTTCTGGGCTTCAACATCACCTGCAGATTCACTAAGCAGCTACTGAGAGCTGCATCGGTGCCAGGCCACACTGCAGCTCGGAGCCCTGGGACCCAGAGGGGTCCGAAGCGAGGGGAGGAGTCTCAGGTGTCACGGGAAGTAGGCGGGTGCCAGGTCTGGTCCCCATGTAAGGGGTCAGGACAGCGGTGGGTGCACACTGGGCTGCCCAGACCTGCGTGGGTCCCACAGCTGAGGGCTCTGCCTTTGGGGGGAGCTGCAGGCAGCCTCTCCTGCTGCCTCCTGGCCCTGGGGACCAGAGCCCAGGGATCCACAAGTCGGCCCACCCCTGTTTCTGTTTATAGCCTGTGACCTAAGACTGCGTTTTCGTTTGGTTTGCTTTACATTTTAGGTGGGTTACATTGAAAAAAATTATATAAGTACCTACACAATATCCCTCCATCCTGCCTCTTGGCCTGCAAAGCCTGGACTCCTTGCTCTCTAGGTTTTTATGAAGTTGGCTGGCCCCTGGCGCTGTCTGTTTTTTTTTTTTTTTTAATATATTTTATTGATTTTTTACAGAGATGAAGGGAGAGAGATAGAAAGTCAGAAACATCGATGAGAGAGAGACATCGATCAGCCGCCTCCTGCACGCTCCACAGTGGAGATGTGCCCACAAGCAAGGTACATGCCCCTGACCGGAATCGAACCTGGGACCTTTCAGTCCGCAGGCCGATGCTCTATCCACTGAGCCAAACTGGTCTCGGCGGCACTGTCTGTTTTTAGAGTTCAGCCCTGGGGGCACCTGGCTGCCAGTGGAGAGGCCTGGCTTTGACCTTGGCCCTGGGGAGCAGGCGATGCTGGGCTTCCTGGCTTTGAGTTCAGAGTGCTGACCAACCTCTGGGTTTTCCCTGAGGGCCTCGGGCACAGAGCGGCCCTCTGAAGTCTGAGAGAGGAGGTCAAGAGTGAGGACCCCTCGCCCTAGCCCTGTCCCTCTCCCCCTCTCCCCCCAATGTCTTCCTGGGGTCGGCGCTTCTGGCGGCCGCTCCTGCCGGGAGCAGGTGTGTTCCTGCCAACCAAGCAGCATCTCCCCGATGAAAACTAATGAACGACGTTTAACCACCGCGGGACCTCGCCATGTGGCCTCCTCCTGGGGCTGCCCATCTGTGGGCCCCGGGAGGCCACGGAACCCTCCCCCAGCCCTGAAGCAGGGCCAGCCAAGGTCCCCGGCGCCAAGGCCAGCAAATCTCTGCCTGGCCTGTGCCAGCTCCTGGCCCCGCTCCAGGCTCTCGGCCACACCGCCAGATGGTGGCCAGTGGAGGGTGAAAGCTCCCGGGAAGGCCTGGGCCTGCAGCAGCGGGGGGAGCGGCCGCCAGCCGAGCACAAGACACCCTGACCGTGGCCGTGGGGAGGGCTCCAGGTGTGGCCTATCTTTGCCTGGGCCAATCAGCTTTGGTGCCTCACTCCATGCCAGCCAGCCTTCCTTTCCTCTCCTGGCTGCTGTCCCCAGGGACTTGCCAGCTGGAGGCTTATCCGCTGCCAAGGACGAAGGCAAGATGTGGGTGGGTGTGCGCAGCCACAGGCCTGGCCGGGCTGATCCAGGACGGCACCGGCACCTGGTACTTGCAGATGTCCCAGCGGCCCCAGCTCTGCCTTCTGCCCGGGGTGAAGGATCGGGATTCGGGATGTCGCACGTCTGGCAACTCCCCGGTTCAGGGGCTGTTCAGAAACAATTGACCTAACTTGTCAGGGCTGTGATGACAGTCCCCTGATGGTTTCAGGCATTGTGTAAATCACAAACAGATCCAGACCCCTCCTGGGCTCAGCCTCCTGTGGCGAGAGGAGCAAATAGATGAGATCAGCTGAGAGATCAGGGCTGGTCAGGGCAGAGCCTGCTCCACATCAAGGGGAAATCCTGTTATAAAGACATCCCAGCCGACTCCAGGATGCCGCCTTCCCGGGGAGCGCGTGCTATGCTTCCCACCGAGAGAGGAAGTGAATATGTCTATACTAGAGGCCCAGTGCACGAAAATCATGCACTCAGGGGGTGTCCCTCAGCCCAGCCTGCACTCTCTCGCAGTCCGGGAGTCCTTGGGGGATGTCCACTGGTGGCTTAGGATGCTCTCAGTGGGACTAAGCCACCAGTCAAACATCCTTAGCAAAGGCGGGAGAGGCTCCTGCCACCACTGCTGCACTCGCCAGCCGTGAACCCGTCTGTGGCTGAGCGGCACTCCCCCTGTGAGAGCACACTGACCACCAGGGGGCAGTGCCTGTGTTGATTGTCTGCCCCCTGGTGGTTAGTGCACATCATAGCGACCGGTGGTTCTGCTGTTTGGTTGATTTGCATATTAGCCTTTTATTCTATGGCCTTTCTCTAAGAGGGGGGGCACCAGGGAGCTCTGGCCTTCCCCCCTCCACCCTCCATGCCTTCTGTGAGTAGCCTGCTCCCCCCCAATGAGGGGAACAGAGCCTGAGATGTCCCCAGAGAGCAGATTCCCATCTGAGCAGGCTGAGTCTCAGAAGTGCCTGTTGCCATGGCAAAGAGCCATTAGTGGAGGAGAGCCACGCAGATCAATCACTGCAGAGGCCCGCCCCACAGGTTACCCTGTGACCCGGCCCAGCGAATAGGTTGCGTGTTGAAGATGAAGATGCTGAGGCTCCGACCTGAATCTGAGCTCAGCGTTTGGCCTCCCTTTGATGGGCGGCAGCCCACGGTCCTGCTTCGTACCTGCAGACAGCGTCCCTTCGCCGCTCTGCTGTGGAGGACGAAAGTGGGGTGTTCTTTAGCCGTTCACAGCCCCTGGGCCTCAGAAAAGGGCGATTACTCTTCCTGCTGTTGGAGCTGCTACCGAATGCCGGTCCTGGTTGAGTTAGCCTCTGGGCCTTGCCTGTCCCTCCATCACATCCCTGCACCCCTCAGGGCCAGGGTCTGAGGCTGGGCTACAGTTGTATTGGGTCAACCAGCACCTCTTCTTTTTTTGGGGGTGTTGTGTGGAGAGAGCAAGGTTTGGGGTACCAAGGGGCGAACAAGGCCTGGCCCCGGGAGGAAGGGCAGAGGGAGGGAGAGTGGGCGAAGGAGGAAGAGGGGTCATTCATTTCCATGGGAACCAGAGTGACCAGCTGTTTTAGTTTGCCGGGGACCAAGGGGCTGGGACTTGGAGTTTGAAAACTGAGGGAGTCGTTGGCAAGCGGGGACGGTTGGTGCCCCATGTGGAAAGCTGGGGCTGGCCAGGGCCAGAGTCCGTGCCTGCCTCCAGCTCCCCGGAGCCTCTCTGGAAATGCAGCTTTGTGGTCACTCTGTCATGTGAACCCGGGGTGGCCCCGGGGGGATCGGCCTCCTCTCGGTTTGCTCTGCGCCGGAGTCCTCTGTGAGTTCTGTGTTCCCAGCACCGGTGCCCCGGGAGCCTTGGCAGTGCCCTGAGAACGAGGTGGCCCCATTTCGCGGGCACCAGCCCAGCCCCAGGTGGGGCCCAGAGTCCGTGCCTGAGCGCTGAAGGGCCAAACCAGAGAAGCAGGTGTACCCTCAGGTCCCAGGGTGGGGGTGACACGTGAGGAGGTCAGGGGCTTCTGAGAGCGTGAGGCAAAGCCACTCAGCAGCTGGGAAAATTCAGAAGCAAAGCTGGTGATCTGGCCATGAGGGCCAGGGGAGTGCGAGCTTTGTGAGAGGCAGAATGGACGGGCAGACGCCAGGAGTCACACTGTCACCTGGAGTCCTGGCTGGACTTGATAGAATGCGTGCAGCCTAACAGATGACAGTGAACCTCGGCTGTGTGTCAGCGCGTGCTAGCTGGTGAGTGGGATGCGGAGGGAATTCTGTGAATACGGGCTCCGTGATGCAGGGAATCGGCTCATCTTTTCTTTTTTTTTTAAAATATATATTTTATTGATTTTTTTTACAGAGAGAAAAAGAGAGGGATAGAGAGTCAGAAACATCGATGAGAGAGAAACATCAATTAGCTGCCTTCTGCACACCTCCTATTGGGAATGTGCCTGCAACCAAGGCACATGCCCTTGACTGAAATCGAATCTGGGACCTTTCAGTCTGCAGGCTGATGCTCTATCCACTGAGCCAAACCAGTTAAGGCTCAGCTCATCTTCTTTATCCCTTTGTCCTAGCACTGAATAAAGAATACCAGGCATTGTCTTAAGACATCTTAAAAACAGGTTTATTGAGATAGAACTCATGTATTGTATAATTTGCTGATCCAAAGTGTGCCGTTCAATGATTTTTAATATATTCATAAAGTTGTGTAGCCATCATCACAATCAATTTTAGAATATTTTCATCACTCCTAAAGAAACCTGGGTCTATTAACTGTCAGTCACCCCCATCCTCCTACCCCCAACCCCCTGAGCCCCCAGACAACTGCTAATCTACTTGCTTTCTCTATAGATTTCCCTGTTCTGGATATCTATATCTATCTACATCCATCTATCTATCTATCTATCTATCCATCCATCTATAAAAACCTAAGCGACCATTATCACCAAATGACTGGAACTACCAGAACAACCGGTCAACCAGTTGCTATGATGCGCACTGACCACCAGGGGGCAGGTGGTCAATGCAGGAGCTGCCCCTGGTGGTCAGTGTGCTCTCATAGCCAACCTCCTGTGGCCCTTCCCCCTGGCCGGCTCCCCATCGTCCCTGATCAAGTGGTGGTGGGCTGCTGGTCAAACTCCCAGGATCCCTTTCCCCAGCCAGCCAGCCCCCCAATAGGCCTCGATCATTAGCCAGGCCAAGGGATCCCACCTGTGCATGAATTCATGCACCGGGCCTCTAGTTTCATGTAAATGGAGGTGTACAGCATGTGGTCTTGCATGACTGGCTGCTGAGCATAATGTTCTCAAGGCTCACCCTTATTGTAGCATTTTCAGCGCTTCATTCCTTTTGGTTGCTGGGTAATCTGTTGCATGGATGTACCACCTTTTACTTACTCATCCATCAGCTGGGTTGTTTCTATTTTTTGGCTGTTACGAACAGTGGTGTGCGAGTGTTGTGTGGATGCATGTTCTCAGAAATGTATACATATCGCTTACTCCTCAGAACCTGTGAGCTAGGAAATCTTATCCCCAAGGCTCAGAGGCGAATGAACTTGCTCCAGGCCGCACGATGTGTAAGTGGTGGAGTGAGAGAGGAACCCAGGCAGTCTCGCTCCAGAGCCTGTGCCCTAACCACTCTGCTCTCATCCCTGGAGGAATGCCTGCCACCTGCCATGAGTGTCAATGGAACGAGTGGCTGAAGGAGACAGGGCCCTGCTCTCAAGACATTCATAACGTGGCGGCCGTCTTGCAGGCAGCTTCTCTGATTAATCTCTGCAGTCCTCTCGGGAGGGAGACGGAGGGGAGAAGGTTGGCTGGAGTCAGCTGGTAACAAGTTGGATGTGATTGGTGTTGACACTTTCACGCGGGCTGCAGGTTCCTAAGGGACGGGAGAGCCAGCACGGGCCTGAGAGATTCGAGAAGTTAACGGGAAACCTTTCCTTCCTTCTTCTTCCTTCCTTCCTTCCTTCCTTCTTTCCTTCCTTCCTTTCTCTCTCTCTCTCTCTTTCTTTTCTTTTCTTTTTATTTTTTTGGTTAATCCTCACTCAAGGATATTTTTCCATTGATTTTTAGAGAGTGGAAGGGAAGGCAAGAGACACAGAGAGAGAAACATCGATGTGTGAGAGAGAGATGCATGCTCTCTATCGATTGCCTCCTGCAGGTGCCCTGATCAGGGCGGGCCTGCAGGTGAGGTACGTGCCCTTGATCAGAATCAAATCAAACCCCGGAGCCTTCATTCCACAGGCCCATGCCCTATCCCCTGAGCTGAACCGGCTGGGGCTGCTTTGGTTTTTTCCTAAGTGAGTGATGTTGAGGTTCTGTGTGTGCCGTTAACATCTCTGTGCCGGCAGGTGCTGCTTGTCTGCTAATCTTCACTGCGAGAGGCTTCTAGAAGCTAGCGCCTTGTGGGTGCAGGCGTGAATTCTCTGGGTCCGTGGGGATCTCCACTAGCCAGGCCTCAGTGTGGGCAACCTGGTTCCCCGCTACTGCACACCGAGCTGCCCCCTCTGGCAGCTACACCTCCAGGTCCTTTGGCCTGGAGGCAGCCACCTCCCAGCATGTCCGCTGGAGGCCTGAGAAAGTCACACACCCGGGTGCTGAGGGCACATGTGGGCGGACAGGTGCCTGCTAGCCTGGCCGCTTCTCTGCAGCCCTCTCCTCCCGGGCTGGGCGGGGCTCATCTGGAGATCAGCAGTGGGAGGGGGTGAGAACCGGGCTCCCCTCGTGTGGCCACACAATCCCTCCCTCCAGTCTCCCGCTATCTTTCTCGTCATCAGGCTTCGTGGCACAGAGAGGGGAGCAGCACCACGGAGATGCCCCTCCTTCCCACATACACACCTTGAGAGAGAGAGAGATTGCCCTCCCCAGCCCGCCCTCCCTCACCCAGTTCAGAGGGACTCCTTGTCCTCATCCGCCTTGGGCCAACAACCAAGCACTTCTTGATCCTCTGATCAAAGCTTCCAGGCCGCAGGCTCTGCCAAGGGCACCGAGCCCATGGGCCTTGAGAAAGCCAGGTGCCTCTCAGGACAATGAAACCATTCTTCCTCCATCCCCACCCTCCTTCTTGACTTCTTCCGTGGCGGAAGGAATAGAAGCGGACTTCCAGGAAATAGCAGGATCCTGCCTTCCGGTGGCGGGAAGGTGAACACCAGGGACTTGGCAGCTGACACTGCAGTACTAGTAATGACCTTGGGCTAGAAAGTTGACTCTACGTCAGTGGTTCTCAACCTTCCTAATGCCGGGACCCTTTAATCCAGTTCCTCATGTAGTGGTGACCCCCAACCATAAAATTATTTTCTTTGCTACTTCCTAACAGTAATTTTGCTACTGTTGTGAATCGTAATGTAAATATCTGTGTTTTCTGATGGTCTTAGGCGACCCCTGTGATGGAGTCGATGAACTCCCAAAGGGGTCGCGACCCACAGATTGAGAACCGCTGCTCTACGTGATATTGGCGCCAGAGCAACAAGTTGGAAGGAGTCTGGGTTCCTGACAATCATAGAACTGCCTTTCCAACCGTGGGGTGTTTGCCTCTGGTTCACTCCATGAGAGAGAAACATGCCTTATCATGTTCAACCCATCTTGTCAAGCCTTCTGCCCCTCACAGCCGAACCTCACATGTGAGAGCGAGAGGCCTGCTCTTTTCTGGAAAAAGTATTTTCTTAAGATCATCAGGATTGGAAGATGAGTGGGAAGGAAATGACTCTTGCATTATGACTTGAAATTCTTTTTATTGCTTTAATATATATTCACTAGAGGCCCAGTGTATGGATCCAGAGAATTCACGACAGATACACCCTGAAACCTTAGTGGCTTAGCATCATAGAAGCTTATTTCTCACTTATACACCATGGCAGGTGGGTGTTCCTGGTCAGGCAGCCTTCATTCAGGGGCCCAGATCCCTCCCTCTTGTGGCTCCTCCCTCTCAGTTACAAGAGTTCCTCATGCTCAGTTACAAGGCTCAAAGCTGAGGAGATGCAGTCTTCTCTTGAGTCTGGATGTGGCTTCTCTTGCCTTGGTGACATATACTGAGTGGCCAGATTACTATGATCTCTGAATGCATAATAATCTGGCCCACTCAGTGCATATCCTATATAATAAAAGGCTAATATGCAAATTGTCTCCCCAACCAGGAGTTTGACCAGCAGGCAGGCCGGCCAACCGCCCATGTCCCCTCCCCCTGGCCAGGCTGGTCGAACCCCACCCATGCACGAATTCATGCACCGGGTTTCATGCATAATATATATTATGTGTTGAGAGATCATAATAATCTGGCCACTCAGTGTATAAACTAAAAGGACAAGTTATCTAAATCCCCCCAACCTCCAAACGCAACACACAGAGGCAGAGCAGAAACAGAAGGGGAACAATACCTACTCGTACTCAGAAAGAGGAAGGACAGACCGAACTGGCCCCTGACAATTGTGAGCTCCTGCTGGACGAGCCCTGAGAGTTCCTTCATTGGATCCCATTCTCATTTCTGAAAGGTGGTCCCTGGCCCATTGTTCGTGATGGCCCCGACTCCACCCTCTGGGAGATTTCTCCCTGACCGTCACCTCTTGGGCTGCGTCTAAAGTGAATGTTGGGAAGTTTGCCTTACTTAGGGGCTATATGTCTTGCATAAGCTGACTTCCTGCCTGTGCAGTCTTGGGGCCCCAAAGTTTGTTGAGTGCGTGAACAATGAAAATCTTTGCTAATTAGGCCTCATCGTTTCTTTGGCAATAAAACACCCTAAAATCGTAGTAGGCTTCTTGGTAGGCACACAAGAAAATGCATTGTGTACAATGTTAGCTATAGGACAGCGGTTCTCAACCTGTGGGTCGCGACCCCTTTGGGGTCCATTGACCCCACCACAGGGGTGGCCTAAGACCATCAGAAAACACAGATATTTACATTACGATTCACAACAGTAGCAAAATTACTGTTAGGAAGTAGCAAAGAAAATAATTTTATGGTTGGGGGTCACCACAACATGGGGAACTGTATTAAAGGGTTGTGACATTAGGAAAGTTGAGAACCACTGCTATAGGATGTTCAAGAATAGGCAAAATGAATCCGTGATGACACTGTGTTTCCGTGGATTCCTGCAGATAAGAAGACAGAGACTCAGAGAGGGTACGTGACTTGCCTGAAGTCACACAGCCAGTTTGAGCAGAGGCAGGACTGAACCAGGTCTCTGAATTTAGAGCCCGTGAGGTGCCTCTCATACTTGGCCCTCACAGGGAGAGAACAGACAGCCGTTTCCAAATGCAGCCTTTTCATTCGATGCTTTTAATTAGCATATATGAAATATGCTGCCAATTTAATTTAATTATGATTAGGGAGCCAGAAGGCTGATTATGTTGTAAATTTAGATTAAATAGCTGTTGTTTTCAATTAGGCTTGATTGTAGAGGGCTTTGACACTTTTTCTTGCCGCAAGGAAACTTCATGATAGAACTTTCCACTTATTCACTTGCATTTCCCCCCTAGGCCTGGGGTGTCAGTGACTGAAGTCCTCAGAGCACCCCCAGTTTGGTGCAGATTTGAATCTCAAAGCATCCCATTGGTGGCAAGGACCACCAGGTGCTGCTGAGATGTTGTATCAGGGAACTTTCAGCATGCAAATGGGGATACAACTGAAAAAAGGCTGGAACCTCAAAGCGACTTCAAGTCCAATGCAATAAGAAACATGGAGGTAGCCCTAACTGCTTTGGCTCAGTGGATAGAGCATCGGCCTGTGGACTGAAAGGTCCCAGGTTCGATTCCGGTCAAGGGCATGTACCTTGGTTGCGGGCACATCCCCAGTAGGAGGCGTGCAGGAGGCAGATGATCGATGTTTCTCTCTCATCGAAGTTTCTAACTCTCCCTTCCTCTCTGTAAAAAATTAATAAAATATAATAAAAAAAAAAAAGAAAAGAAACATGGAGGTAAGGCAGTTCCACAGGTGGTTAACTTCCTTCCAAAACTTCCTTGAGGACCCGGGCTCATTTCACCTTCCTGCTCTCCCCACCTGAGCATGTCGGCTTCTGACTGAGTGGATGTGGGATGGTTGCCGCAGCCCCAAGATCCCCATGTCCCCAGAGGAGGACAGTCCTTCCTTGCATCCATGAAGCCTCTAGTTGGCTTCTCTCGACTCCTTGGAGCCCATTCCCATGTCAACTCCTGTTTCTAAGGGATCTCCATTGGCTTGGGAAAAATCTAGATTCATTCTGCAGAGTCTTTCCTAGAATCCATGGTTGCCAGCGAATTCATAGAGGCCATGGGGACAGGGCGTGACTGTTAGGTTCCCCATGTCAATGCCTGGAGCCAGTGTGGACACGCTCTCGGCAGATCTGGCTGAACCCGACCCGCTCTGCAATGTCATGACCAAAGGAATCCAACTGCACATAATTGCTTCTTGACTCTCCATCAGATAAATGCCATCTCCGTATTCCTGTGGACTAAGCATTGTCTGTCGGTGCTGTGGGCAGTATAAGGCATAGTTAAGAAGGGGGAAAGAATGGAAACCAGAGGGCCTTTTATTTATTTTTAAAAATTTTTATTGATTTCAGAGAGAAAGGGAGAGGGAGAGAGAGAGAAACATCAATGATGAGAGAATCATTAATTGGCTCTTTCCTGCATACCCTCCCTGGGGGATTGAGCCTGCAACCCTGGGCATGTGCCCTGACCCGGAATCAAACCGTGACCTCCTGGTTCACAGATGGATGCTCAGCCTCTGAGCCACACCAGCCGGGCAAGAGAGGGTCTTTTAAAATACGGTGAAGGCAAGCTGATTGAAAGGTGAAAGAAGTGAATATGGCAGTGGCCAAACTGCCCTATTGTTTCTGGAAAAGACTGAGAGATTTGCCGTGGAAAGAAAGAGAGAAGGGGATGGGTCCCCAGCCTTTCAGGACTATTCCTAACAGTCCCCTGACATGGGAATGACCTGACCCAAACTCCACTGTCCTGCCGTCCCAGGCTGTGTCTAGGAGTGACCATCCTCTTGTTGGCCAGCCATCTGAGGCTCCTGCTTCTCTCTGCTGCCACGTGCGACCCATTTCTGGACAAGGGGGTAATGTGGACCTGGGGTCAGAAGTCCTATGCTCACATTTCAGTGCTTCTCACACCTGACCTTGAGAATTCCCTTCAGCTCCTTTAGCCGCAGCTTCCTCATCTGTCAAACTCCAACTCACAGGGTTCTCGTGAGGATGAAAGGAGGCAGCCCACAGAAAATGCTTATTAGCACAGTGTCTACCAGATAGTTCACAAGCAATGAGGATTTGTTATTATTATTATTTTTCACAGAGAGGAAGGAAGAGGGATAGAGAGTTAGAAACATTAATGAGAGAGAGACATCCATCAGCATCCTCCTGCACGCCCCCTACTGGGGATGTGCCCGAAACCAAGGTACATGCCCTTGGCCGGAATCGAACCTGGAACCTTTCAGTCTGCAGGCTGACGCTCTATCCACTGAGCCAAACCGGTTTCGGCAAGTATTTGTTATTTTTATGACTGTTATCAGTAACCTTATTATTACTAATATTATTATTCACGGTGTTCTGGGCCTTATTATTACTAATATTATTATTCATGGCATTCTGGGCCACATGGACAAGCTGGTTGTTGGGGGTCATTGCTTTTGAGGGTGGCTCTGAGCCCAGAGGAACCCCAGCTCCTGGTAAGGGCCTCGCACATAGTAAATGCGCGGCAATGCTCACTGCCTTCCCTGCCCTCGGATTATTCACCAGCTCCGTGGTCTTCCCACGTTCTCTCCTGTCCCCTTGGGGACATTGTCTTTCCGAAGAGCGGTTTCCATTGGGAATCTGTGCACACACAGCCTCTGCTTCCTTATAAAACACGTTCCTCAAAACAACTGAATGCGTGCAGGTGAACAACGGAGACTCCTGGTTGTAAAAGGCCGTTCCATTCTCAGAAAGCAAAACATATTCCAGAATCCTCCATCACGACTGTTTTTAGCGACAGGTCTGGGTCGTATCCTGTTGCCTTTTGAACTTAATTTTGTTCTTTTACTTTGCAATTCCACACGCGAGTAACAACACCCAGGGCATGGCTGACAGTGGTTCGAGTCTCTGTTTGCAGCACGTTAAATGCTTTCCATCTGTGTCTAAACGGGATTAACTTTTTAAAATCACTGTTATCAGTGCATCCAGTTTTCCATTTTCACCTCATTTTTACAGAACAATAAGGTGAAAACATGCAATTTTCATAAACATACACTGTTTTCCAAATCATCCACGGGAGCTGCCAAAATTGACCTGTTGGCTGGCAAGAGGCATCCCTGTGCCAAGGCTAAAATGTTTGGGTTTAGAGCAGGAAAGGCACTTTGGGGTAGAATGTATGAACATGTCGATGGTGGGAACTGCCTTCTATTTGCTGGGTGGGCTGCTGCCTGATTCATGAATCATTCAATGAAACTAATTAGATCTTCAAAAAAAAATTTAAGAAAATGTGATTGTGTGTGAAAGACGGAGTTGGTTTCTGCCCCTTCTTAAATCTGACAAGATAGATGCTAACTCCCATCAGTGATTGGCATGGCCTCTGGAAGGTTCTGGACTAATCCATGGAGAGCGTTGGCCCCAAGACCATGAAGCATCTTGGTCCAACGTGCTGGAATGCCAGTGAGAATTTCCTGATTGACTGGCCATGAAAAACCAGGTGTTTGTGCTCACGGCTGCCAGCCACAGACATGCCACAGCACCTGGCAGTGCTGGCCGATGGCAGAGGCCGGTCCTGAATTTCAGTCCCGGGCAGAGCTTTACGTTCAGACCTCAGCTGTGTTAGGCCCAGGTGTTCGCTTCCCCTGAAACTGCATTGGGATCGGACGCACTGGGATTGTTTTATCACCCAAAGTGCGAACAGTTACGTTGCATAACCTGAATTCTCATTTCCCAACTTCTCTGTAGCTTTCCCTGGCACGATCCTTTAGCCTTGTCTCCCGTTATAATCCCTTTCGCCGCACCTTCTAGAACACGTGCTCTGTGGTCAGCACATTCTTTGTGTTTTTCCTCAGACACTCTCTCCGTGTTTTGCCTTCACTCAACTCTTAGCCCTCCCCCTGAGCACAGCTCCCCTGCCGCCTCTGGAGGGGACACTTCTTCCTCAGACCTGCATTCCTACGATGGGAGGTGGGTTTCAGTCCTTGTTCCATTCCATTCCTTCCCTTCCCCTCCCCTCCTGTGGGCTCCTCTGAGGCTCACACCATTGGATTTTCCCACCTCACCTCCTGCTCCTGGGTGCGACTACTTCTCACTGTCACTGCTGGATAGACCTCTATCGTCATGTCCATTCCTGTCACGAGGGAAACTTCAACAGCCACGTGGATTGCCCTTGAGTCCCCTGACTCTATGTCCCTGGTCTCTTCACCAGGCCCAGTTCTTATATATATATATATATATATATATATATATATATATATATATTTTAAAATATATTTTATTGATTTTTTTACAGAGAGGAAGGGAGAGGGATAGAGAGTTAGAAACATCGATGAGAGAGAAACATTGATCAGCTGCCTCCTGCACGACCCCTACTAGGGATATGCCCGCAACAAAGATACATGCCCTTGACCGGAATCGAACCTGGGACCCTTCAGTCTGCAGGCAATGGTCCATCCACTAAGCCAAACCAGTTTCAGCCAGTTCTCATATTTGCAGCTAGATACAAAGGGAGTTTCATCTGTATGTCTGAATATTTCAATGTTATACTTCCAGCTAACAAATCATTCAATAGCATGGATCCTCTTCCACTTTCTTGCTAAATATACCTTTTTAGGATGACAAAAAATATGTAAAGTTAGGGTAAAATGTCCAAGATGACTGAATTTAATTATTTTTGGGTATTTGGGTTCTCTTTCCATGCGATTATTATTAGGATAAGTAATAAAATAAAGTCATGCATAATTAATAAATTATACTTACTCCATAAAAGCTAATTTTTTAAAGATTCATTTAAGTAAGTTACTAATTATATTGTTACAATCAAGACTTTCACATAATTTCTGTTCTTTTGAGAGTATTGGCTAATTAGAGGAACTTCTGGGGATATTGTGATTCCTAGAGTGTTTCTCATTAAGTTCAAAATGGAGAAACTGCCTTGGCTGGGTGGCTCAGTTGTTTGAAGCGTCATCCCATACACCAAAAGGTTTCAGGTTCGATTCCCAGTCAGGGCATGCGGGTTTGATCCCCAGTCTGGGCACATATTTGAGGCAACCTTAGTGTTTCTCTCTCCCATAGGTCAGTTCCCCGTGCCCCTTTCTCTCTGTCAACATATCCTCAGGTGTGGGTTTAAAAAAAAGGAGAGCCCTAGCTGGTTTGGCTCAGTGGATAGAGCATCAGCCTGCAGACTGAAGGGTCCCAGGTTTGATTTCAGCCAAGGGCTGCAGGCTCGATCCCCAGTGTGGGGCATGCAGGAGGCAAACGATCAATGATTATAAAGGAGAAACTGTTTGGCTGAGGTTGAAACAACTGAAATTGCCAATTAAATTCTTACATTGGAAATGAACCATGAATTTAATATATCATGTTCATATGATCTTAATACATCACAAATTTAATATATCATGTTTAATATATAACATTTTGATGGGTTTAAGTTGTAATAATTAAGTATTGTTGGTGTCTTGATCAAAGACAGCCATCTTGCAATAGTTATTCAACCTCATGGAGGCTACCTTTCCTCTAGCCGTCTGCCCCATATACCTTGACTTTCTTATCCAGCTTGGAGTTCATGGCGGATTCATCATTCCCATCACTCGGCCACCTCTCCTTCCATGGCACCATCTGATAAAACTCCAGCTTTGTATGAACATGATCAACTATTCCGGCCTATATCAGAGCAGCTGAGTCACCCTTTAAACCTTTCTTTTCCTCATTCAGTATTCAGGGCATCAAGTCCTGTCCACCCTAACTCCCAAATGAAGTTGCAGTCTACGACCTTTTTCCAGTCCCCACTACCATCCCTCTAGTCTACTCCGTCATCATCTCTTAACTGAAGTATCGCCATAACTCTCAAATTGGTCTTCCTATTTAGTTTTCTTTCCTGCAGATCACTTTCCTTAGGGCAGTTGGTTGCCCTTATAAATTGTAAGTCCCGTCTTCCTTACCTCTTTTCCGTGCAAACAGAAACATCGAATCCTCAATGGGACTCACAAGGACATGCATGACCTGGCTCTTACCTACATTTCCTCCATATGCCCTAGTCTTTCCCTCTCCTTCACTCCATCCCAGTCTCACTACCTTCCTTGCAGTTGCTAGGTGATGCCAGATGCCTTCTATCCTGTTTCTTCTGCTTGGAAAGTTTCTCTGTCTAACGTGTTGACTGGCTAACTTACCACCACCCTTCCACCTTAGCAGAAATACGCTCTTTTAGAAAGTTTCTCCTGTAAAATAACTTTCTCTGTTTATGCCCTCTCAGAGTAACACCCCTCATAATGCTTGTCATGGGTCTGCCTAATGGGGTTCGTTGCTGACTACTCGGCACCCCAGTGGAATGGAAACTCCACGAGGGACAGACGCCCCTTTGTCTGTTTACTCCTGCAGCCCCAGCACAGTGCCTGCCTGCACGAGCGTCTGTGAGCGACAGAGTGGAAGGGGCAGGCCTGCAACAGGGTGCTGGTGGGAGAAGCTTTTGTTCTATAGCCTCCTTCAGCTTCAGATCATTTCCTTCCGCGCCTACCTCCATCAATTCCGGAGAAAACCTGCATCATTATCTCTGTCCCCCTGCTAGGGTGGGACTTAGGACTGGACCGATAAGCTGTAAAAGGAAGGAACACATCCAACATGGAAAGAAATGCCAAGTAGAGAACACTCCCCCGGTGGCTGCCCGTCTTCACTGTAAGCAGTAATCTCCGTGTTCAGCTGCTGAGACCGGAGTTATTTACATGTTCCTAATCCTCTTCCCTTCTAATCAAGATCCTGCCAATAGCTTTGCATTTGGACTTTCAATTGCCTTACGCGTTCACAGGCATTTCTTTGTCGAGTGCTGTATGGGTACCGTGATAATCTCCTGGGGCTTAAACAAGTATTCATTCTTCTGGCTTCTCATAGAGTTCGGCTCTATCAGAGCTACGTTTGTAAGTTCTCCAGGCTAATTCCTTCATGCAATTAATAGTAAGTGTAAAATGAAATAGCAATGAAAAGAAATCACCTAGGTGTCTGAATGTTGTTTATCACAGTCTTCTCTGATTTTAATTAGTTTTTATTTGACTACTTAGGCATGTACAGTTTTCAGATTTGTTCATAACATTTTTCTTCTCTTCTTTCCTCTTCTCGCCCTCCTCTGAGCAATTGCATTTTACTAAGAATTATGTGAGATAGGATAGGGTTGGAGACATGAAAAGCTGTAAAAATGGCAATAAACTTTGCTTTTCTTTAAGGAAAAATGTATCCAGTAGTACAGGCTATGTTTTAAGAGCTGATGAAAGAAAAAAAAAGGACTGTTGGTGTGAAATAAGATTTCAGATAGATTTGAGTTAGTTATGCATTTATTCATTTAAAAATATTGAACAGCTGCAATGAAGTATTCTGTGGGAAAAGTGACATTAAGACATTTAAAGCCATACAAGGACTAATTCTTAGTGACTAAATCTTCGTGCCATGCCTCACCCCAAGTTTTAACTATTTTTAGACAATTAACCCTGTATATATATTTTGTAATCAAATAAACACAAGTTGCCTGGCTGGTGTGGCTCAGTAGTTGAGCATTGACCTATGAACTGGGAGGTGATGGTTCCATTCCTGGTCAGGGCAATGCCCAGGTTGCAGGCTTGATCCCCAGTAGGGAGTGTGCAGGAGGCAGTTAGTCAATGATTCTCTCTCATCATTGATGTTTCTATCTCTCTCTCATTCTCCCTTCCTGTCTGAAATCAATAAGATATATTTTTAAAAACCCACCAGTATGTCTTTCTTGGTTCATAATTTTGCATAAATATATTGATTAGGGAGGCATTTCTGAAGGGGTGGGAGTGGAGAGGTTGGCATGAGGTTGTGTAAAGGAGAGGCTCCAACCGATTAGGTACTTGGGCTTATCATGGTCATAGTTGTCAATGCAGCACTCATTTATTTATTTAAATACAGTGGCACCTCGAGATACGAGTGCCCTAACATATGAGATTTTTGAGATATGAGCCGTGGAGCGAGCGATTTTTGCTTTGAAATACGAGCAACATTTGAGATAGGAGTCATCACGCGGATCAGCCGGCTGCACATGACCCACCAGTTTACTGTAACTCGAGCGTCTCATAGCTTCCCACCCCTCAAGGTTACGGGACGAATTAAACTCGTATCTCGAGGTACCACTGTATATTTTATTGATCTTTCACAGAGAGAAAGGGAGAGGGATAGAAAGCTAGAAACATCGATGAGAGACATCGATCAGCTGCCTCCTGCACGCCCCCTATTGGGGATGTGCCCGTAACCAAGGTACATGCTCTTGACTGGAATCGAACCTGGGACTCTTCAGTCCGCAGGCCAATGCTCTATCTACTGAGCCAAACTGGTTTCGGCTACCCAGCACTTATTTAAACCTCCCATTTTGTTCTTGCATCTTCCCTTCTCAGCCAATGTTCTTAAGGAGAAGCTGATCTCCTCTGAATTCCAGGGGTAGGCCTTATTGGGATAAATCCCAACTCTTGCCAGTAAATGGCTTTGGAACACAGGTCTGAATATTGGCTTAGGAACGGGCCAGTGAGACACTGAGAGGAAGTTTACGGAGAGTTTTTGGGAAAGAACTTCCTCTTGACATCGCTGACCGGGCAGAAGAGGCCTGGGGCCTTTGCTGCCAGCCTGAGGCTCAGGCCTGCAAAAGGGGAGAAGCGGACAAAGAACCTGGCAGAGAACAGAGCTAGAGGCCCGACTGAACTGCACTCTCCCCTTTGCCCTTCCTACATCTCATTACCGAGCCAAGGAATAGCTTTGACTTAAAAGCAATTCTTACTTGAGATTTCTATTTCTGGAAGCCAAAACAAACATCTTAATCACACAGGATTCCAATGTATACTTCCTTAATGTTGTTTATGGTTTGTATTTTTTTTAAATGTTAAGGTTTGGAATATTTTTCTGATTGTAAAACTAATAACATGCCCCTTGTAGAGAACATAGAAAGCGTTGACAGATACCGAGAACCATTAAATCCACTCAGGATCTCCTTTCCTAGGTACCTGCTACTAATGTTTGGAATTAGTCTTTTCTTTACATAAACAAACTTACATACATATTTTACATATGTGTTTATCCTGCTTCAGAGAAACTCACAGCCTAGTGGGAAATAGGAAACAAATAAACCAAAAGGCCAAACAGATTAATATCTGTGACTGTGCACTGTTGTAGTCATAACTACCCACTATGGTTGAGTCAGTGACTGATGGTAATGCTTTTCTCCATCTCCATGTATCACAACAAATCATCCGAGATTTTAAATAATAACTATTCAGCTATGTTTTTAAGTCTAAAATAGTAAAGCCTCATAATGTCCATAAAGTCAACCAGTTATCAATATGTTCATTTGACTTCCCTTCAGTAGCTGGTGTTTCTTCTCCTTACTAATGGCAGGTTGCAACCTGTCAGTCACTGCTTTGGCCCAGTCATCACTAGACTTTTTTCATTGTTGGGGAGAAAGACACTTTATCCTTCAATGTTCTTTCCGCTCGTCTAATAATGAAATATACACGAGACAGGTTAACAAGAGAAAATAATCAAATTAAACTTCATACGTACACGAGAGTCAGAGACATCACATACATGAGAGGCTCAGGAACAGAACATTCCTGAGCTGAGGATGAAGCTGCCTTGTGGCTTAGGAGTGGAGTAAGGGAATATGCAAAATGATAAGGTCAGATGTTCAGTAATTAGTAATTTGCCCTGCCCTATGGTCATAGAAAGTTATTTTTGATTAATAACTCTTATTATGGGCAAGGCCCTAATTTTAATTATTCTAGGCGGTTAAAGTGGTGGTGGTGGTGGTGGTGGGGGTAAGAGGGAAGACAGAACTTTCTTTTGAGCCTACAGGATTTCAGCTGCTTTAGCTCAAAATAATCCACTTACCACAAAGGCACATCTTAGGGGATTTGTTGTGAACTCTATACCATAGTGGTGTATCTAACCGATTATAGCAAAAATGAATGTCTTGTATTGGTCATTCTGGCAGTACACATGTGAAGGGCTTAGTATTCACCAGTGTGCTGGGTACAAATCCCTGAAGTACGGCCTTACTGGAATGGAAGTCATCTATATATATAAAAGCCTAAGTGACCATTAGGACCAAAACAAGTGATCCACCAGTTGCTATGACATGCAGTGACCACCAGGAGGCAGACGCTCAATGGAGGAACTGCCCCCTGGTGGTCAGTGCACTCCCACAGCCAACTTAGGCGACCAACCTCCTGTAGCTCCTCCTCTGCCCAGCCACAACCCCCCCCCATCAGTCCTGATGCAAGGGGGGGCAGCCAACTCCTGTGGCATCCCCCCCCACCCTCGGCCAGCTGTGAGGGTCCCCCCACCACCCATAGGCCTTGATCACTGGCCAGGCCTGGGGACCCCACCTGTGCACAAATTGCTATAGTAGTACCAATCCCTTCATTTCTAAATGTCTTCTAATTTCCATTTTTATTTTCTGACCCCTGAGTTGATTGGAAGAGTAGAAATATGGGAGTTTACTTGTTATCTTTAGGTTGTTGATTTCTAACTAAACTACCTACTGGTCAGAGAATGTAGTTGCTATGATACCAATACTTAGTCATGTAGAGAGACTTGCTTTATGACCCAGTGTGTTTAATTTTTGTAAATGTTTCACATACTCTTGAAAGGAATGTATATATCTGCAGTTATTGAGTGTAATGTTTTACATGTATTCATCAAATCAAGCTTGGTAATCGTTTTGTTATTAAAATCTAAGTCCCTTATCGATTTTTTTTTTTTTTTGGTGCTCTTGATCCATGTAGTAGTTCAAAAGGGTGGCTTTGAACAACAGAAATGTATTCTCTGACAATTCTGGAAGCTAGAAGTCGGAAATCAAGGTATCAGCAGAGTTGCCTTCTCTCTGGAGTCTCTAGAAAAGAATCATTTTTTTAAAAAAAATATTTTTTATTAATTTTTTACAGAGAGGAAAGGAGAGGGATAGAGAGTTAGAAACATCGATGAGAGAGAGACATCAATCAGCCGCCTCCTGCATGCCCCTACTGGGGATGTGCCCGCAACATCCGGTCAAGGGCATGGAATCGAACCTGGGACCTTTCTATCCACTGAGCCAAACCTATTTCGGTGAAGAATCCATTCTTTGCTTCTCCCAACTTTTAGTGGCTGTCGGCATTTGGTGTGCGTGTGTGGCTCCATCATTCCAATCTCTGCCTCTGTCATCACATTGCCACCTCCTTTTCTCTGTCTCACCTTCAGTCTCAAATCTCCCTCTGCCTTCCTCCTTTGAGGACCCCTGTCCTTGGATTTATGATCCACTGGATAATCCAGAATGATCTTCTCAAGATCTTCAGTTGCATCTGCAAAGAACCTGTTTCCAAATAGAGGAACATCACAGGTTCCAGGGACTAGGACATGCGTTTATCTTAGAGAGGGTTTCTCTATGAACCACTGCAGTCTGAGAGAGAGAGGTGTGAAAATCATCTGTGCTGGTGGTAGATTTCTTTCTTCATATACTTGCCAATTTTTGCTTTATGTCTTTTGTGAATGTTATCAGACACACATTTAGGTCTTTTCTCTCTCTTGTGTATTAAATCTTTTATTATGTCTTTTATTAATCCATCTCCAGTCACATACCCATCCACCTACCTTGAAAGTCTATTGATGACAAACTCAGCTATGAGTCTGAAAAGGCTAATTCTTCCTCCTCCTGTTTTTGTTATGGCTGGGCATAGAATTTTACATTCCCCCATCCCCCAGTGTTCCATTCAATTGTCTTTTACTTAAAAGTGTCCCCCCCTTATTTTGTATTCCCCAAATATCCAGGCCCAGAGAATTAAAAACGTGTCCTGATTTTAAAAAATGTCTTTAATTAATAGAAGGGAGCATTGTCTGAAATTCATTCCAAGTTATTGATTAAAAAAAACATTCCATTAGGATTGTGTAGAATATATTGGGAAACAGAAAAAAGCTGAAACAAATGTGGACACTGAAAAATACATTAGACAGTTTCTTAGTGGCTGAAGTGTTTCTTCACACTAATTACATATTTGTGGAAATAAAGACTTATCATCTGCTAGCTTAAATGTAATCAAGGGTTTTTCTAGGCACTCCTTAGCACCAGTAGTTAGAATAAATTCCACAGTAAGCGATTATATTTTGATATTAATGCTATCGCTATAATTTGAGAATGCAGAGGAATAAAAAAAATGGAGTTACCTAATCTTTCTCTGACCCTCAAGACTTACTCTGTCTTGTAGTCTGATTTGTGCAATAGGGCGCAAAGTTTGTTATTTTCAGTTTGCTAAAATTTCTGGCTTCAGTGTATAGAGGAGTTAGAAACTTAAAAAAACACATATCCATGAATATTTCAAACGCATTGATCTTTTGGAGTCACCCTGCTAAGTTTCAGTTTTTATTCTCGGGGTTGAGACTTGGTGGTGTGGTCTAAGGCCGAGAGCAGTCCCCTAAAGGAACGTTTTCCATGTTGGGGCTCCCTAGCTGCGAGGCCCTGGTCGGTGCAAAAGCCCGGTAAACCCCGGGAGCCCCCCCAAAAACACCCACCGACACGGTGGCGGATGGCACTAGGCTGCCGGCTGGGGTTGGCATTCAGCTGGAGGAGGCGGCCGGGCTCTCGGTCGTCAGGGCAACCAGGCTGCGAACGCGCGTGCGCAGCCACACTCCCTTATGACGAGAGGCCGGACGGGGGGGGCGGGGCCGACGAAAGCTCACC
>PVJN01028721.1:0-26983 GCA_004026805.1 Lasiurus borealis
TTCTCCTGTCCCTGGGTTCACACATACTAAAACTACTCATTCCTGAAAAGAAACCTTTTAATAATGATTTGGGTTGTTTCATTGAGTAGGATGATTTGCTTTCCCCAAGTTTCTTGTCCAGATGGATTCGAAAAATGAAGACACGAACAAAAGGTGATAGGTGAAAAACACAGAACCTTTATTGCAAGCAAACACTATCACTAAAACCTTAATCTAAATGCTAAGCCTAAAACTGTCCCTCTGGAACAGAGGGGCCTCTAAGAAAAGAGACCACTACTTTCTTTGTCCTGAGGCATCAAATAGGCTGGAGATCCCCTCCCCTCTTTTCTATGGTGGGACCTTAGCCCTATAATCAGCTTTCATGACCCCACATCTGCACTTTTTCTCATTTGGTCATTTGTTTAGATTGCAGTCACTTTTGATGTATCTTATAGCTCCCCAAGGTGTGCTGGCAGACAAAGTCTAATAGCCTCCCAGCTACTCAGGCCAGGGCTTCTTTGGGCCTAACTTATGGTCACTTTAATTGCTCAGGCCAGAAATATTTCTATTTGCCTGTGGCATTTCTCTATCCTCTGTACAAATAAGATAAACACGCTGGGGTCTTCAAGTCTTCATTATGTATTCCTCTCTCATAGACCATCCTTATCTCTAAAACTCCCTAAACCTGCCTAATTAAGCTACACAGCTAATTCTTTCAATCATTGCTGATTTTGTGTGAGTCTTTTGTAAAGATGGATCTTCTATTTTTTTCTTAAATGAACATTTTAAGTGTTTCATAACTGTCATAGTTTTGAATCACTTTATTATCTCCATTGTTTTCTTTTAAATCAGTTCCATATTGGTCACAGCCTTTAAAATGTGTTGTCAACGTCATTTTGATGATGACAAAGCAAAACTGGATTGCAAGATCTTCTACTTCCAAATGCAAATTAAATAAAGGACAATCCAAAATGACGAATCTGTTGCAATCATAGAAAATCTGAGAGCCTTTGTATGTGGCTCTGAACTCCCAAAAAGTATTATTGAGTGAAAAACTGAATGACTAAATCCTAAGAATTTTCACTAATACTGTCACTGTGGAGGGAAATATACTGTATGGTGAATGATCAGCACAGGAAAATCTTGAGAGTGGAAGCCACTGAAATTTACTTCTATCTCTTAGAAGCTCAACAGAGGCAGAAAAATGTTAAGATTATCATTGTTCAGGGGTTAATTCCAAAATAGGGGAACAATTCACAACCTGAAGCCAGTGTCTTCAAAAAACAATACACCTTGCACTAGATAATGTAGACCCTATGCAATCCAGTGGGCCATTAACAAAATACTAAGCAGGAACTCAGCATTCAAGTCCCACGCCTGCAGCTCCAAATCTCACATTTCAGAAAGGAGGATAAAATATCGTCACCCATCTTCAAGCAAAAGATAAAACAGTCTTAAAGTATTTTACAACAAAACATTGAGCATATCTAGATAAAATTTTCCATGTTAAAAAAGAGCAAGAGGGGCCGATACCGGTTTGGCTCAGTGGGTTGAGCGTCAGTCTGCAGACTGAAAGGTCCCAGGTTCGATTCCAGTCAAGGGCATGTACCTTAGTTGCAGGCACATCCCCAGTGGGGGGCATGCAAGAGGCAGCTGATCAATGTTCCTCTCTCATCGATGTTTCTAACTCTCTACCCCTCTTCCTTCCTCTCTGTAAAAAAAATCAATAAAATATATTTTTAAAAAAAAAGAGCAAGAGGGGAGAAGGAAGGCAAAAAACAAAGAAAAAATAAGCAAACAGAGAGAAGGAGGAGGAAGAGAAGGATGAGAAATAAAAATGCAAAAGCAGATGACGAATGCTTTATGAAAGAAAACCTTGTTCAAGATAAAGAAAAGCCCCACAAAGTGCCTTGAGCCACACACACACAAAAAAAACACAAAACTATGAACAGGAATTCCGTAAAACACAAACTAAAGGAGATGATAAAGCAACTATAAAAGGCTAAAGAAACAAATGAGAAAAAAACACATTATTTTGGAACTAAACAATAGCTTAGAATTAGAAAGGAACAGTGTTGATAATCCCATAAAGAAAAGGCTTGAGATAATCCCTATAATACAGAAAAGGGAAAACAGATTAAAATGATTGGCTATAACAGTGGTCAGCAAACTGCAGTTTGCCATTATATTGCTGACCACTGGGATAGGGGCTTAATCACAAGAACAACAGCCTGTAATTATTGGAATCGAGAGTGTAGGACAGTGGACACAAACTCATTAGTCAACAAAGCGGCAAACTGTGGCTTGAGAGCCACATGTGGTTTGCTGACCACTGGACTATAACATTATATATATATATATATTCACTAGGGGCCCAGTGCACAAATTTCTGCACCTTGAAAGGAACTGTGAGCCACAAGGCTGAAGTGGGCGCAGGGGTGTGTCTTGGCCCATCCTCCATGCCCCCGCTCAGCCCCTACACAACAGCTCTCCCCCTATCTGATGGCAGCTCTGCTCCCACTGCTGCCCCTCCCAGCCCTGCTAGCACCTGCTGACAGCAAGGAGCAATTGGGGCCAGTGCCAGCAGCAGGTGTGAGCTGGGCCAGTACCATCAGCAGGTGCTAGCAGTGGCTGCTGCCCTGGTCACTACTCAGGAGCAGGGGGAAGTGGAGAAACCCTGAGGGGCAATCGGGGCTGGTAGCTGGAGCTTGCACCTGCTGATGACACCAAGCAATCAGACTGGCACCAGGCACTGGCAGTGGGTGCAAGCAGCAGCTCAGGAGCCATCAGCAGGTGCGAGCGGGGCCAGTGTGAGCAGCAGGTGAGAGTGCTAGGTGTGACCATGGTGTGCTGAGCAAAGAATTTTCTGTAACCACCAGAGGCCTGCCCCAATGACAGCAATCGACACCCCACTTTGGTCTGCTGCCCCCACTTACCTGATCCACCATCCCACCATGGCTGATGCCCACCATGTTCCATGCTCTACCACCTGCAGCCAACGCCTGCTATGTTCTGGATGTGTCCCTTGGTGGTCACCACATGTCATAGCAACCAGTTGTTTGGTTATTCAGTTGTTGGTCTGCTGTGTTCTATTTGCATATTACCTTTTATTATATAGGACTAGAGGCCTGGTGCACGAAATGTGTGCACTCGATAGGGGATGGGGATTCCTCAGCCACGCTTGAGCCCTCTCGCAGTTCAGAAGCCCTCAATCAATAGTCAGATTTCCTTAGCACTCTGCTGCACTCGCCAGCCATGAGCCTGCCTTTGGTTGAGCGGCACTCTCTTTGTGAAAGTGCATTGACCATCAGGAGGCAGTTCCTGCATTGAGCATCTGCTCCCTAGTGGACTTTGTGTGTCATAGGAACCAGTCAATCAGTTGTTTGGTCACTTAGGCTTTTATACATATAGATATATTTTATGTTATATTACTGAATGTAATTAGAGGTCTGAATAATAATTTCCCTGAAATGAAGAAAATTTAAAATATATAGATCAAATGGACACATTGTGATCCAAGAAAAATGAATATAGAATTATCTATGTAACATATCCTACTTAAATTGTTATACTTTAAAGACAAAGTTTAGAAATTTCCTCATATATGGGGCCAGGTATGGAAAATCTCTGCACCTTACTTGTAATTTTGCTACAAAGCTAACAGCTTTAAAAAAAAAATTAAGTCATTAAATAGAAAAGAGCAAAAATGCGTTCTCAGTTATTTTACAGAAAAAGAAAATCACTATAAAGGGAAAAAGTTATTTTCACAAAAGAGGTCAGTAATGTTCTACAAAATAAAAAATACATAGCCACATACTTTATACCCAACCTAGTTGCCTGCTCTTCAGGTATCTGAAATTATTTAACTTTATATCTATGATAACTTTATATCTATGAATCTATCCTTTCATAAATACTTTAATGTTTTTATTAAAGTACTTATAACTTTGTATAAATACATATTTATATGTATAAATATATATGTATTTATGTAAACTTTATATCTATGAATATAGATATATAACTATGTATTAATCTATAACTTTATATCTATGAATCTATCCTTTCATAAATACTTTAATGTTTTAATTCATTTTTTTTCTAGTTACATATTTACTATTTGCAGTGATATTCCGAGTTAAAATGCTTATTTCTGAGTTATGGGTAAAGACAATAGTTTTTCTTTTTTCCTTTGTACTTCCCTGTATTATTTGAGTATTTTTAACATGTATCTTCAAAAAGTGATAACACCTAAAAGGATTCTAGAAAAAGTAGTTTCAGTTTAATCAAGTTGATATGGTTGATAAACCAACACATTAACAGCCTACTGAGTGAAACAGAGGAAGGCTGAGGCTGTATTATGAGCATTATCATGAGAAAATGCAATGAGCAATAAATAAATCCAATTTTTATATTTTATTTATTATACATTAGGAATGTTCTAAAATACAGTAATTCATTTAATCTCTGCTGTAAGGTAGATACTAATATATATATATATATATATATATATGTAATACATATTGATTTCAGAGAGAGATAGAAACATCAATGATGAGAGAGAATCATTGATCAGCTGCCTCCTGCAGGCCTCCTACTGAGGATCAAGCCCACAAACCAGGTATGTGCCCTGATCGGGAATCAAACCATCACTTCCTGGTTCCGAAGTCAACATTCAATCACTGAGCCATGCAGGCCAGGCAGTAGATACTATCCAAATTTTACAGGTTGGGAAACTGAGACACACAAAAGTTTATTAATTTAAGACCATACAACTCGTTAATAGTGGGATCGGGATTTGAATCCAGAGAAAGTGACTCTTTTTTAACCATTAAACTACATAGAAAAGACAATATTTTATTCACTATTTACCTATTGCTATAAAACAAATTACAACAAATTTAGCTGCTTAAAACAACAATCATTAATTCAAGCAGGACTCAGCTGGGCAATTCTTCTGCTCTGTGTAGCATCAATTAAAGTCATGCTTGGTTTTTCAGCTGATAAGTGAAGTCCAAGGCAGCTTCCCTTGAATGGCTGGCCTGTTGGCAGGGATGGTTGGAAAGCTGGACTCAGCTGGAACAGTTAGCTGGAAGTCCTACACATGACATTACAGCTGACAGGTTCAGGAGAGTCAAAAGAGAGAGTTGGAAGCCCCATAAGAGTGCTCCAAAGGAATCTGACAGAAACTACAAGGATTTTTTATGACTTACTCTGAAAAATTCCTTCTGCTACATTCTATTGATGAAACAACTTACAAAACCCCACCCAATTCAAAGGGAGAATATTTAGATTCCCAATGGAGAAATAGCTAAACATTTTTAATCTACCACAGATATTTACTTAAGTAAATTTAAGATCTAGTTCCTCAAACTTTGCAAGCCTATAACTATCCTGATATACATCAGAATAGTAATGTTCTTAATAACCTGTACATATGCATTACTTGCACTACAAATTAGAGGACTTATTTTACCCTCTTGTTTGATGACTAGGTAGTCTTGAGCAAATTATTTAAACTCTTGGTCAATTTTTTCATCTATAAAATAAAGATTTTTGGACTATTTTTTAAAAGTCTTTTCTCTCAGAATCTTAAAATTATAGGCTGGAAAGAGAACCAAGATGGCGGCATAAGGTGAACACCTGTACGTGCTGCCTCTCACAACCACATCAGAACTACAACTAAAAGACAAAACAACTATCCCCAGGACCATGGGAAAGCTGGCGGAGTGGAAGTTCTACATCTAGAAGAAAAGAAAAAGTGCATTGACACCTGGTAGGACATGCAGAGGCTCAGAAAGGCAGAGGTACGGAGACGCGCGCTAGTTGGGCTGTGTTGTGTTTTTTTTTTTTGTGTGTGTGTGTGTGTGTTTTCAATTGGGAGGGAGTTACAGGTTCCCAACTGCTCTGAACTCCAGTTTCCAGCAGATTCTGGACTCATCCAGGGAGAAATGGGACTCTGCCATCTGGTCAAAAAGGGAGGGTGGCTTTCTCACAGAGGTGCACACAGGAATCATTGTTTACAGTGCTGGGTCGCGAGGAAACTGAACAGAAGGTGGCAGAGAGGGCTAACTGGCAGCCATGGCTGTTTGCCACACCCTAGCCTAGAGATTTCCTGAGACATTGCCCCACCTAATTTACAAATCCACTGAGCTATGCGCAGCGGCTTTTGCATATGAATGACCTGCCCTCTAGCAACTTAACCTAACAAATTGCAACTGGGTCAGACAACTCCAAAACTTCCAAACTTCAAGCAAAGAGGAGAAATCTGCAGATCTCCCTGTAGCTCCTGCTAGGTGATCTCAGACAGTACCTGACTTGCACCTCCTTGGAGATCCAGGAACCAGTGTAGCTAGAGGGCAGTGTGAGACGACACCAGATTTCAACTCCTCACATACTTAAGTGACACACTTAAGAGGCAGACTCAGTGAGCACCAAAGCCCCAATGAAGCAAGTCCTGCCCCATAGGGGTGTCTCCAGCACAGCAGTTCCATAAACCCAGGGAAACAGCCAAAATGTGGGGACAAAGAAACATGTCACAAATGAAAGAAATGGAGGAAAGTAAACTACTAGACATAGAGTTCAAACTACATTTATAAGGTTACTCAAGAATCTCCTACAAACTGCTGAGAAACTTAGTGAGACCTCTGAAAAACTTAGTGAGACCTTCAAGGATCTTAATGAGAATAACATAAGTATGAGGACCAGCCAGAAGTTAAGCATACACTGTCTGAAATAAAGAATAATATACAGAAATCCAACAGCAGACTAGAAGACTCCAAGAATCAAACCAAAGATCTAAAATATGAGGAAGCAAAAAACACCCAACCAGAAAAACAAAAGAAAAAAGAGTCCAAAAGGTGAAGACAGTGTAAGGAGCCTCTGGGACAACTTCAAGCGTACCAACATCAGAATTATGGAAGTGCCAAAAGAAGAGAGAGAGCAAGATACTGAAAACCTATTTGAAGAAATAATGACTGAAAACTTTCCCTACCTGGTGAAAGAAATGGACTTACAAGTCCAGGAAGCACAGAGAATCCCAAACAAAAAGAATCCAAAGAGGACCATACCAAGACACATCATAATTAAAATGCCAAGAACAAAAGACAAAGAGAGAATCTTGAAAGCAGCAAGAGAAAAACAGTTAGTTACCTACAAGGGAGTACCCATACGACTGTCAGCTGATTTCTCAATGGCACCTATGCAGGTCAGAAGGGAGTGGCAGAAAATATTCCAAGTGATGAATAGCAAGAACCTACAACTAAGATTACTCTTCCCAGCAAAGCTATCATTCAGAATTGAAGGTCAGATAAACAGCTTCACAGATGAGAAAAAGCTAAAGGAATTCATCAGCACCAAACCAGGATTATATGGAATGCTGAAGGGTATTCTTTAAGGAGAGGAAGAAGAAAAAAATGCTAAAGATAAAAATGATGAACAAAGTGATAACAAATCCATACCTATCAACAAGTGAATCTGAAGTGAATAAAGAATCTGATGAACAGAATAAACTGGTGAATATAATAGAATCGGGGCATAGAAAGGGAATGGACTGACAATTCTCAGGGGGAAGGAGGTGTGAAAGGTGTGAGAAAAGACTAGACAAAAATCTTACAGCTATGGATGAGGACAGTGGCGGTGAGTAAAGGAATGGGGTGGGGGGGTGGTGAATCAGGTGGAGGAGAGCTAGGAGGGGGAGAAGAACATCTGTAATAAACTGAACAATAAAGATTTATTTTAAAAATTATAGACTGGAGAGATGATGCTAACATATGGAACAGAGTGCAGAAAGGACTGTTCTCCTTCCTGCTTGCTGCCTATAATAAGAGGTGGTTGTGTGTTACATAGGATCTGGCAGGGAGGTACATGGGGTGAGATATTTTCCAGGTCTGTTTCAGCTTTAAACTTATCATCTGTTATCTGATACTTTTAATCATATCTAACTGCATTCATCTAGCAAAAACCTCAAAATATTAGGGGATGAATACAATTAAAGTATTAAAGTTTACAGTCAATGTAGGGGGGGGGACTTTTTGCTCCATGAAATCATTCAAGGACAGAGGAACTTCAAATACTGTCGCCCTACCATCTCCTATGAACTCATAGACCTCAATTGAATTCTCCAAACCCAGAGGAAGAGACAAAGCCAGTAAAATCACAAAGTTGTCCCTATGCCTATGGATTAAACTGCAAGTGGTTAAGGCCTTCTGGATTCCATTGGCCAGAGCTCAGTTATATAGCAACCTTAGGAATAAAAAATGAAGTCTACCTGTGAGCTCAGAAAAAAAGGAAATAGATTATCATGAATATATAGCTATCTGACACACAATCTAATCTTTAAAGCAGGGATGCATCATGATGTTGAGTAAATTCAGATGAATCCTGTATAATAAAAGCCTAATGTGCTAAATGTCTGGTCATCCATTCAACCAAAGTTTAATATACTAATGACTAGAGGCCCGATGCATGAAGATTTGAGCAAGAATGGGCCTTCCTTCCCCTGGCTGCCAGCACCACCTTTGCTCTGGCTGGAGCTGCCTTTCTGCTCTGTCCTGGAGCTGCCTTTTCACCCTCCCACACTGCCCAGAGGCTCAGAGCAGCTGGGATAGTGCAGAACAACTGCATTGTCACCATGATGCAAGCGTCCTACCCCTCCCCTAGTCACTCAGTGCCTGCATATGCAAATTAACCTACCATCTTTATTGGGTTAATTTGCACACTCACTCCCAATTGGCTGATGGGCATAGCAAAGGTACAATCAATTAGCATGTTACTCTTTCATTAATGTAGATATGCTAAGAGCACTCAACTGCTCACTATGATGTGCACTGACAACCAGGGGACAGATGCTCCAATAGGTAGGTTAGCTTGCTGCTGGGGTCTAGCAGATCAGGACTGAATAAGACAGGCCAGACATGCCCTGTCCCTGCCTGGTTGGCCAACCTCCTACATCCCTCCCCAGCCTCAATCATGGGTCCCTCTGCCTGGCCTGTGCCCTCTTGCAATCCAAGACCCCTCAGGAGATGTAGATGAGCTGTTTCAGCTGATCCTGCAGGCTAGGCTGAGGGATCTCATTGGTGCACAAGTTCATCCACCAGGTCTCTAGGTTAGAATTAAAACAGAAGAAACTTTTTTTTTTTTTTTTTGGTTTCTTGGCTGAAGAAAGCCTAATATTAAGTGCTGAATGGAGAATCTGAACAAATAAAACTTCCACTTGTTCAACAAACACTATGAAAAAAAAAAAACTTTTTTTGTGTGTGTGAATACAAAACTGAATTACAACTAGAAATGCCAATAAGATGTACTATGGATATTTAAAATGCTTCAGAATATGTTCAACTTCCTGTTAATGGTAAATTGATGCCAATCAAGTCATCAACCCTTTCTTAAGGACCTAGAGTATAAGAAAACTCCTGTTGGGAGGCTACTAGGTCATTGGCCCACACTGTGCCCTTTTGTACAAGCAGCACTCTCAAGCCCCCATTTTTTAAGGCAGCACACTTTCGCACCGTTTTAGCAAAATCACATCATTGTGTTCTCGCAGTTTCCAAACAAAAACCTCAAAATATTGGAAAGATTGCTCTGTAATCAGAAACCATTCAAATTAAACAAATCTATAAATGTTTGTAAAGTGGTCCACACTCTTTTCATCTTGTTCTTTAATGATGTGTATTATTTTCATGTCCAAGGTTAAATGTTCATTCAAGCTTAACTAGTTTGTTCCTTATGTTCATTTCAGGCACATATCACAATGAAGTCATTATTTTACTCTCGGGAATCACATATTGGTAAACTAAAATTACTTTTAAAAATTATTTAATGTATGGTTTAAAAGAAAAAATATGAGAATAAATTACAAGTAGCATGAACTCCTATTGGTAGGTAGTTGACAATCTTCCCATCTCATTTCAGAACAAGGGATTACATAGGAGCAGAGTGAAACTACATTACACACTGAAATATGTAATGTAGTTTCACCTCACCCCCAATCACTCAACATCTTTTCTGATATTACGATCTCTTATTTATTTATTTATTTATGAAAAATAGAATCAAAGAGGAGCATTTCTGAAGTGCAAGATGAGTACTCCTGATTGATTTTAAGTTTCATGCAGTATTATATAAAATTGAATCAGATAGAAATAAAGATTTTTAACTTTTTAAAACTTTATTGTTGAAAGTATTACTAATGTCTCCTCCCGCCCTCCCTCCCCCCATGATTCCCTCATCCTGCTCCCTCCTCTTCCCCAGGCCTTCCCTGAACTATTATTTGTCCATGGGCTATTCATATATGCATATACTGTACATTCTTTGTTTACTTTCTTCCCATCCCCACCCCTTCTGAAATACATCAGTCTGTTGCATGTTTCAATGTCTCTGGATCTGTTTGTGTTTTTTTTTCTTTTTTTAAAAAATATATTTTATTGATTTTTCATAGAAAGGAAGGGAAAGGGACAGAAAGCCAGAAACATCGATGAGATGAGAGACATCGATCAGCCGCCTCCTGCACGCCCCCTACTGGGGATGTGTCCTCAACCAATGTACATGCCCTGGACCGAAATCAAACCTGGGACCTTTCAGTTCACAGGCTGATGTTCTATCCACTGAGCCAAACCGGTTTCAGCTCTGGATCTGTTTTGTTCATTAGTTTATTTTCTTCATTAGATTCCACATATAAGAGAGGTTATATTATATTTGTCTTTCTCTGAGTGGTTTATTTCACTTAGCATAATACTGTCCAGATTTCACCATGCTGTCTCTTGTATCTCGCAAGCAGCTGCAGTTCAAATGCCTCACCATCCTGCCTGCATTCTCTGTAGCAGGATGAAGGAAGAGTCCAAAGAAGGAAAGTTCTGTTTTTTTAAGTGCTATCTTGGTAAGGACTAGATCATATATCCACATCCTATCTAATAAAGAGGAATATGCTAATTGTGGAAATGGCAGTGCCTCACAGCCAATAAGGAGGGAATATGCTAATTGACTACTCTGCCCTCAAATATGGGGATGCCCACAAGCACATGATGGCAGTACCCAGTCCCCTCAGCCCTGCCAAGGCAGCTACGTGTGCCTACCTCCAGAGTTCCCCAGGCCTCTCAGGCCCCAGCTGCCCAGGGCCAGCCCAAGATGCAGGCAAACCTTGGACAGTGCCACCCAAAGCTCCGGTAACCAAGGTTGGCAGAGTCTGGTGCTTCCAGCAGTGACAGCAACAGAAGTGTGATAGGGCATTGCCTTCCCCTGATAGCTGGGTCACCTCCCACACCTGAGGGCTCCCAGACTGTGAGAGGGGGCAGGCAGGGCTCAGGGATTCACCCTTCCAGTGCGTGAGTTTTCATGCACCAGGCCTCTATTTTAAATATAAAGAAGATTGGCTGTTTGGTAATGTGATCCACTGAAAACTCCATTTCTATAGAAAAAGAAGAGAATGGGTCCTAATGAACACACAGCATTCTGTTAGAAGATTCAAGGGATTTCTCAATACAGACAATATGAATATATTTAGTATTATTTCATTAATGAAACATTTTATAGTATCTTACTGTTCCATTCCATCCCAAATTAAATACAAACCTCTTGGCTTCTGGCTGGTTTGGCTCAGTGGATAGAGCATTGGTCTGCAGACTAAAGGGTCCTGGGTTTGATTTTTTGGTTGCAGATTCCTCCCTGGCCCAGGCCTGACCCGGGCAACCAATCAATGTGTTTGTCTCACATTGTTGTTTCTCTCTGTTTTTCCCTCTCTCTTCCTCTCTCTGTAAAAAGATCTATGAAAAAATATCTTTGGATGAGGATTAACAACAAAAACAACAAAATACAAACCCTTTGTCCAAAAGTTCAAATGCTTTCACAATCGTCTACAATATAAAAATATGGCAATAAATGGGGTAGTTTGAAAGTCAATATATTAGAGCTGCATCCTTTAAAATACTGCATTTATCTGGGTAGTAATTAAGCAAGATGAGAATTTGAGCTTTTAAGAGCATGTGAAAGCCTAAAAAGGTGTTTTTATATTTTTAGCTCTGCTAAACGACCAGCAGGTCACAGAAGGTAAACTTTGGACTCCCACAGAAGAAGCTGACACTGACAAATGAAAATGAGGTTAAACAGAATCATTTTTAAAATCCCTCTGGTAAAACTTCAGAAAACAGAAGTTAAAGCCAGATGCTTCTATTACCCAGCTCATTCATTTTACATCTGCACAGGAATTAAAAATCTCTATTCTGAAACTTCACAGAAAATGCTCAAGTTATGGGGAATATCAGGAGGTTTGATTAGCAGTTGCCAATTCTGAAATACTTTGTAGGAGCCCCAAAAACAAATTAAGGGAAGTCCTAAAAATCTCTCCTAGAAGTAAAGATTTTAAATAATATTCATCATTATGATATCACTTTTTGGAAAATAACTTCAAAACTTTCAATTTTCTGGAAATAATTATGACACGTGAGAAGCAAAAAGCTTAGCGAAATCACCTAAAAAGTTACACACATTGCATTCTACTACAAAAATGAAAATAGGGTAAAAACAATCATTAATAAAATAGAATAATATTATTTACTACTTACTATTCAAATGGTATCAGAATACAAAAATTCACTTATATATGACAATCATGTTCTCGTTCAGATATATATGATCAAACATGATTTCTCTTTCAGATCTTAGAATATTTTTAAAATGTAAACAATTGTATCTAGTGTTCACCTTGGCAGCACATCTACTAAAAAAGTGTGTCTACTGTACTAAAAAAATTAATGGTACATGGATATGAGTAAATTCACATAAGTATTATTAGGAATTATTCTAAATAAAACTGCAGAGCAGTCAGAGCCTCTGTCAGCCTAGCTATTATGTAATTTCCGATCTCTTCTAATCTTTCAAGCATCTGGTCTCCTTATTTTCTCTTTTGCCCTATCCTATGTTCTAGCCCAACATGCTCCATTCTAGTCTTGTTCTCAGAGGTGGATCTTCTAAATAATGGCATTATGTTTTATACTCAATTTTGGAGAGAAAAGACTGACTATGAACAGGGTGGTTGGATATTTGTCTGTTCTTACATTCTCACTCTCTCCCACTAAGAGTATTCTGGTTTCTCATGAAAGAATCACTCCCTACTCATTCTTGGGTTGGATAAACCCCATTTTCAGTTTTATAGGTGAGCTATAAAATTACCTTTTGTCACCTGGAGAAGGCCAGGTTTTTAGTGGAAATAGAGTATAAAGTTGTGGGTTTGTTTGGTTGCTTCTGGAAACTTGGGAAAAAATAAAATAATGAGCTTAAAGCTTTAAATTCCCAGCCCAAGATCTAGGGAATGAACCAGAAAGCCTCCTTATACTGAAGCATCCATCTTATATAAAAACTGCAGTTTGAAATTTTAACCCTGCTATTTGGCTTCTGTAAATGTTTGCTTGCTTAAATAATAAGGAAAATGAGAATACTCTCACTGTAGAACAGCGGTTCTCAACCTGTGGGTCGCGATCCCTTTGGGAGTCGAACAACCCTTTCACAGGGGTCGCCTAAGACTATTGGGAAACACCTATTTCCCATGGTCTTAGGAACCAACACACCACTCCTCGGTGTAGCAAAATGTAGCAATGTAGTTTACTGTTGTCATATTAAGACTGTTACCCATGCTACACCACAATTCAAGACAAAATTTCATTTATTTGTAATTAGAAATAAATATTTCACAATATATAGTTACATATTGTTTTTGTGATTAATCACTACGGTTTAATTATGTTCAATTTGTAACAATGAGAATACATCCTGCATATCAGATATTTACATTACAGTTCATAACAGTAGCAAAATTACAGTTATGAAGTAGCAACAGAAATAATTTTATGGTTGGGGGTCACCACCACATGAGGAGCTGTCTTAAAGGGTCACAGCATTAGGAAGGTTGAGAACCACTGCTATAGAGGCTATTAAACCTTCCCTGGACAAAATTATCAGTGCTAGCACCAGGCCAGGCCTTTGGTTGAGGTCTCAAGGCCCCAACACATAGGGGCTCTTGAAGAACTTGCAAAAGGGGTGGGAAACATCCCATATTTGGGAGACAAAGAAGGTAAAAATATATAAATAGGAAAAATTTCTGCATGTTGGGGCCAAGAATTTTAGAAACATTTTCCTCTGGACCTGCGCATAATAAATATAACTCCAAACTCCCTGAGCATTGTTTGATTATTCTGGTTCTCTGTAACAATACCATATAGCTAAATAGTTGAGATTCTGAAAACAAACCCAAAGTCTAATCCTACAGGTGGCTTAATTAAAATGTACATGGAATTTGAAGCCACAGATCTGTTAAAGTTATAGCATTGATTGGAAAAGATTTTGAGCCATAAAAATTAGAGTGAGAGAATCTGAGTAAGTTCCAAAGAAGCTGGGGACCTTAACCCTCTGGATGGATTATTCTTGCTTTTTTGGCAATAGTAACACCCATTCATTCTCTCTGGATATAGAAGTTAGACTTCTCTTGCCTAAAGAACCTGTAATAACTTTCCAAAAGTATTGCCTTATAGGAAAATCTTAATAATCTTCTTGTTACTACTGATCTATAACTATATTAAAATCCAAGGTTTGGGGTAGAAAGTATGTCCTCAGAGAAAGTAGCATATACATTATCACAAGATATTGCCAATATACAAAAAAATGAGAAATATTATTATAATGGAGTCCAAGAATTTGGATCTGTTAAGGTAAAAGCAATTCAAACCTGAAAAGAATATCTGTGAGTTTATTTGAGCCAAACTATCAACAAATGCTGGAAAGCAGAATTTCAACAGATTGGGATAAAGCTCTGGAGAATGGCAGTCCTTCACCTTGTTTTATACATTGCAAAGGAGGAGACATAGGTGGGTTACAGGAAATCCATTGGTGATAGATTAGGGAGGTGGAGAAAGCAAAGGGGCAGGGGGACCTCTGGGATTGGATAAAAAGTAAAATGATAGACCTGACATTTCACAAGGGTGTTATCTTAGATGCAAAAAGACAATAGGCTCAGTTAAAGTAAAGATTGACTTTTATCTGGCAAGATACTATAAACTGCTTTTAGTTAAAGTTTTAATTTCAGGCTATCCTTTGTTAGTTTCGGTCTTTGTGTTTGCAAAACTGCCCTGCAGGCCTTCATAGAGCTTCATAGGCCTTCAAGTTAGCAAGTGGCCTTTTTTTTTAGCCACAGATCAGATAGAACAGTGGTGCTCAACCTTCCTAAGGCCGCGACCCTTGCATACAGTTCCTCATGTGGTGGTGACCCCCAACCATGAAATTTTGCTACTGTTATGCATCGTGATGTAAATATCTGCATTTTCCGATGGTCTTAGGAGACCCCTGTGAAAGGGTCGTTGCATCCCCAAAGGGGTCTCGACCCACAGGTTGAGAACCGCTGAGATAGAAGGAATGCAGTATTGAATGAGGCCAAATTTATTGATACTGAGGAATTAACCAGATTTTAAAAAATTTAATGTGTGAATTTGGATTGGTTCTGTGCTTTTGGCTGGATTAATTCCAAGGGTTCAATTACTAGACCAAATTGAGAATCAAATGTGGTTTATGCTAATTGGAGTTGAAAAAAAAACACAGAATTATTCTGGTATTTTGTAGAGAAAGATATCAAATACTTAAGGACAATAAAAGTGAGATTTCTTACTTTTTCAACTCAATTTAAAGTAAATAAATGAAAATTTACTGATAGATATAATGGAAATTTTGGACACTTTGGTTCCTAATCACATAGCTGTCAGAGTAATGTGATCCAATTTGGTGTCTATGAATATAAGATATAAGAAGTTTTTAGAGGCAATTGGTATCCAAAGAAAATCATAGGTCCTTCATAAAAAATAATCAAGATAATGGGGTCATAAAGTAGGGGCTAGCAAAAAAGAAACTTCAAAAAGAAAATTAAGAAATAAAAAAGGGGCCCATGGTGGTAGCAAAGTAGATGGATGTTATATCCCCCTCTCCCAGGACCAAACTGGAATGACAACTGAAATATAGAGCAATCAACCTGACTAAAGAAGTCTTATAACCAAGGATTTACAGAAGAAGCCACATTGAGATTGGGAGGAATGGTGGAGACATGAAAAGGTTGGCCCTGCTCCAACTGGCAGCAGCTGAGTTATATGCCATGATCAAGTGGGATTTATTCCAGGGATGTAAGGTTGGTACAATATCTGGAAAGCAATAAATGAGATACAGCATATACACAAAATGAAAGATAAAAATCATGTGACCATATCAATAGATGCATAAAAAGCACTTAGTAAAACCTAACATCAATCTATATATATATAAGGCTAATATGTAAAGTGTCCCCTTGGGAGTTCAACTGGGAGACCAGGAGTTCGATCACTCACTATGATGTGCACTGACCACCAGAGTGTGGTGCGGAATGAAGGAAGGCCTCAGCTGGCAGCCAGAAGGCCCCAATTGGCCCAGATCACTGGCCAGGCCTAGGGACCCTACCTGTGCATGAATTTCGTGCACTGGGCCTCTAGTTCATAATAAAAACTCTCAGCAAAGTGAGACTAGAAGGAACATACCTCAATATAATAAAGGCTATATATGAGAAACCCTCAGCCAACTCAATGGGAAAAATCTACAAATGTTTCTCTTAAGATCATGAATAAGACAGGGATGTTGCTTTCACCATTCTTATTCTAGAGGCCTGGTGCATGAATTTGTGCATGGTTAGAGTCTGGCCAGCCTACTTTGATGGGAGGCAATCAGAGGCCAGGCTGGCCAGGGGGAGGGGCTACAGGAGGTTAGCTGGCAGGTCCCACCCCCTATTGGGGTGAGGGCACCAATAGGGGCCCTGATCAGGCCATTTGGCTGCTGCAGTGCACATCATAGTGAGCAGTTCTTCTGGTTGTTCCAGTCATTCTGGTTGTTCTGTCATTCTGGTTGCTTGGCTTTTATATATAGATAGTATTGGAAATCCTAGCTACAGTAAGCATACAAGAAGAAGAAATAAAAGGCATCCAAATTTTACAAGTGAAAAGGAAGAAATAAAACTGTCATTATTTGCAATGATATAGTATGTATGTAGAGACCCTAAAGATTCCACCAAAAAGCTACTAGAACTAATAAATGAATTCAGCAAAGTAATACAATACAAAAGAAATATTCAGAAATCAATTGCATTTTTATACATCAATGATAAACTCTCAGAGAAACTAAGAAACAATCCCATTTACAACTGCAACAAAAAAATGATAATAATAAACGAGAAACCTATGAAGAATTTTAAATAAAGATGTAAAAGACCTGTACTCAGAAAATTATAGGAGACTGAATAAAGAAATTGAGGAAGATGCAAATAAGTGAAGCATATACTATGTTCATGGGTAAAAAGAACTAACATTATTAAAATGTCCATACTACCCAAAGCAATCTATAGACTCAATGCTATTCTTATCAAGATACCAATGGCCTATTTCATACAACAAGGATAAATATTCTAAAAATTTACATGGAACTGTTGTATCACAGATCAATAAGCTAGACAAGGCTCCTTAATGAGCCAATTAGTTAGGAATCATCATTATTGCATGCAGGTTCGGAGCAGATTACCTCTGTCAAATTCTTCTAGTTCTTTGTGTAAGTTATTTTGATAGACAGCTTGTAATCCTGAATACATATCATATCTATACAAACACTTTGAGTTTGTAACTTTGAGTACATATCTATATAGAAATCTGTAACCTTGGATATATAATAAACAAACACTTGGCATGAGAATATGGAAATTATTATCAGTATCAGTGTATCAGACCCTTTAGATGGCTACCTTGCAAGGTTAGACAGTTAAGTTTATCTTTTCTATAAGCTAGAAAAAAAAACAAAGTTATTTACAGTCTAAAAATAACAGAGGGACTAGCAAAAATAGCAGAGAATTTCAAAACAGCAGAGAATTTTAAAACAGCAGTTTTTCCAAAGGAGGGATTACTATAATGCTTCAGAACCACAAAAGTCACTGAATAGCAAGAGAGATCTTGAAAAAGAAGGACAACATTGGAGGAATCATCATGCTATATCATATAAAACTAGACTACAAAACCACAGTAATCAAAACAGCATGATACTGATGGGTGTCAAGTGGATGTCATCTGTAATACTTTCAATAATAAACATACATTAAAAATAAAACAACAACAAAAACAGCATGATACTGGCATAAAGATCAATAGAACAGAATAAGGAGCCCAGAAACAAATCCATGCCTTTATAGTCAATAAATATTTTACTAAGGAGGCAAGAACATACAATGGGATAAAGATGGTCTATTCAATTAATGGTGTTTGAAAAATTGGACATATATGTGCAAAAAAATAAAGCTAGAACACCTTTTTACACCATACACAAGAATAAACTCAGAGTGGATTAAAGATTTACTAGTATAAAGAAAATCCAGAAACTGATGTTTTCTAGGTGTGCTCTGCTTTGTCCAAAGTCCTTTAAAGTTATTCAAAGTTTTGCCTGGCCACATGATCTTGCATCAAGTTTCTTTAAGGCCTAAATATTTCAGAATTGGGCCAACATAACCACAGAATTTTTAAAAGAGCTCATGAGAGGGAAACGGCAGTTTTAATGATAACTATCACATCAAAATAAGAAAAAAAATGCTTTAATAGAAATGATTCCATGCAAAGTGGCTGTAATTCGCCCCCATCACTTCTACACGTGAGACACTGTTAGAATGGAGGCCATTAGAAGATTCCACACAGCTGGGCTTAGAAACTGGCGGTCATAGCCCAGTAGCAGATGGTAGCAGGGAAGATAATACAAAGCACAACTAAATGATAGCAGGAGATGAGGATGCATGTTGGGAGGGAGGGCACCTTAATCTTTAACTTACTAATGAGAAATTAAGTTCAGTTAACATAAAATTGTCTAAGACTTCAGTATTATGCAGTGTGAGGTTTTAGAAAAAAATCATTGCCAAACAATAATAGACATGGTCTTTTACAGAGATAGATATTTTCATTACCAAGCATTCTTGAAAATTTTTCAGTTGATTACTACTGTTACAGTTAAGCCTTTATGAATAAGACAAGAGATGAGGTGCATGAAATTCGTGCATTGGGGGGAAGGGGGGTTGTCCTTCAGCCCAGCCTGCTCTCTCTCCAATCTGGGACACTTGAGGGATGCATGACTGCCTGTTTAGGCCCAATCCAGGTAGAATTGGGCCTAAATGGACAGTTGGACATCCTCTCACAATCCAGGACTTCTGGCTCCCAACTGCTCACCTGCCTGCCTTCCTGATCACTCCTAACAACTCCCCTGCCAGCCTGATTGATGCCTAACTGCTCCCCTGCCAGCTCGTTTGCCCCTAACTGCCCTCCCCTGCAGGCCTGGTTTTCCCAACTGCTCTCCCCTGCAGTTCTGGGTCCTTCCCAACTGCCCTCCCCTGCTGGTCATCTTGTGGTGGCCATCTTGTGTCCACATGAAGGCAGGATTTTTTGACCACATGGCGGCAATCATTTTGTGTGTTGGAGTGATGGTCAATCTGCATATTACTCTTTTATTAGATAGGATAGAGGCCTAGTGCACAGGTGGGGGCCAGCTGGTTTTCACTGAAAGGTGTCCTGGATCAGGGTGTGGAGTGGCCTGGGTGAGGGCCTAGGGTATGGGGTGGCCTGGGTGAGAGGCCTATGGTGGTTTGAAGGCTAGCCATGCCCCCTAGCAATCCAAGTAGAGGCCCTGGTATCTAGGATTTATTTATCTTCTACAACTGAAACTTTGTTGCCTCAAGCAAAGGCCTGGGATGGCCAGGTTGGGTGGAAAGCTTGGCTTTTTCCATCTCCAGGGGCCACCCAAGCCTCCCTCCTGCTCTCTCTGTGGCTGTAGCCATCTTGGTTGGGTTAATTTGCATACTCACTCTGATTGGCTGGTGGGCATGACTGGTGATGTGGCTTGTTTGTGTGGCAGAGGTACAGTCAATTTGCATATTATGCTTTTATTAGATAGGGTTAGAAAGGCACATAAAGTATCACTGGGACATTTTGCTACTAGGTAGCAAAGGGAAAGTTATAAACTACTTTGTTGGGAAGCTTAGACTAAACTACTTCTTCTACATGTAACTCCCCTGAAAGGATTAAATGGGTAATACTTCTAAAATAGTATGAGTGATTTAATTCAAATTATATGATTTAGAATTTGGACATGCAGTGTGAATCAGCAGGTCTGGGGAGATGGACTCTGGAGGAAAGATCAGGAAGGGTAAGCATGAAAGAATCTGGGATAGGTTAAGATCTAAGGCAGCACAAGGGACAGCAAGAATAAATAATGGAATGGCTCACAAACCACAGTTTGCCAACCACGAATTAAAAGTGGAGGAAAGGTCTAAATAAATCTGAGTAATTTAGTGTCTGAATTTTTTTTTCTCTTTTTTTGCCTGAGTTTGTAATCTTAACTCTTCTCTATCTATAAAACGGATAATAACAATATATATTTCAAAAGACTATTGCAAAGAGTCAATGAGTTAGTGAAGGACTTAGAATAGCGGCTGACAGGTGGTAAGTTTCAAGTAGTTCTGATTATCTGCAGGAGATCCATGCTATTCGAAAGTAGAAGGACTTAAATAATCAAACTTTTCCCATGGGTAAGCCAAATCCCTTCTTTTCTTTCAATTTAAACTCATGTTCTCTTATTCTGTCATTCACGGCAACAGGGAATAGTCAGACATTCTTATCTGCATGATGATCCTTTACATACTGAATGATTTCAGTTAATTGGAAACATTTGTGGATGGATAGCTCTTCGGGAACAGTGTATCCCAATCTTATTTCCCATAATGTCAGGAAGGAAAAAATGAAGTTACTTCAAATCAAGGCCTTTTAGAGAAAGTCCTTTAATCCACAGAAAAGAATGGAGAATCACTGATGTCCAAAAGATGTATAAGAAAGGGTTTCTTACATCTATATTTTAGAGCAGTGGTCGGCAAACTCGTTAGTCAACAGAGCCAAATATCAACAGTACAATGATTGAAATTTCTTTTGAGAGCCAAATTTTTTAAAATTAAACTTCTTCTAATGCCACTTCTTCAAAATAGATTCACCCAGGCCGTGGTATTTTGTAGAAGAGCCACACTCAAGGGGCCAAAGAGCCACATGTGGCTCACGAACCACAGTTTGCCAACCACAAATTAAAAGTGGAGGAAAGGTCTAAATAAATCTGAGTAATTTAGTGTCTGATTAGGATATCAGAGAATTTATTTTGAATCTTGAGTTTTATAGTACATGATTTGGTTTTCCTAAACTTGGTTTTAGTTTCCCATTTTAGGTAATAAGTTGAAGATTAAGGAGCCCATTTACACATATTTAGACTCTCACAAAACCTACTATATGTCCCACCTATGACATGTGTTCACTAAGCATTAGTGCTCAATGGGACCATAGTGGTAGATTAGAAATTTCAGAAATAACTAATAATTTCTGAGCTACATTTATTAAAAATAATGGCAACTGGTGAACATCAAGCAGTGATATAATTGCTCACTAAATATGTCTCTCCAAACAGTGCAAACAAATATTAAGTAGAATGTAAGCCTCATCTTCTTCAGTGAGCACCCAGGGTGTTCACGGGCCAGTTGGGAGTTCCACCGGCGAGGTGTCCCCTGTATTTCATGAGAGGGGTTCTTGATGGAGTTAGTGACACAGGTAGTAGGATCCATGTCCCTTTAATGCCCTCTGAGTGTCCTATCTGCCACTCAGTCTCTTCCCTCTCTCCAGTCACGCTGCTCATGACTCAGTACTCTGCATGGAGCGAGTCAGAAATAACCCACTTGGGAGCTGGGTTCTCATTTCTATGCACTCACTTTTCCCCACCCAAGGAATCTGAGGCCAGTAAGTTCTCAATTGGTATAGAGCTGTGTCACTTTGAGGGAGAGATGACACAGGTAAAGTCAAATTGTTCTTCTTACTCTCTCTAATGCATGCAAACTTGTATTTTTTGTTAGAATGGTGTGCTGGAACTTCACCCATAACCTAGACTTTCACAAAGGCCCTCTCACCTATAGGTGATTGTCTAAAACAGTGTTCCTCAGGGCTCCTCAGACTGAAGCCACGAGGGGCTGGAGCCCGTTCCCAGGCCCCTGCAGAGTCCACAGACAGGACCATGGTTGGTGTGCCTACTATTACCCAACACTCAGGTGAGTAAGACTGCTCCCAGGGTCTTTGGTGTATTGTGCTGGATCCCATGGCTCCCACAAAGACACTTTTGTCTTTGGATGCCAAATTGTTGTTGTTAAGGGGGGATATGATGAGGGACATGTTATTCAGCCATATTGTTGACATCACTCTTGAAATAAGCTTAACTCATACAGATCCTTCTCTATTTGAGAAATGTATTTTATTCCCGTGTTATATTGTCACCTATCTCCATTGAAGCACTACCACTCTCAGGCCTTCCCAGACTTCTTTTCATTCTCATTAAGTTTTGAGTTTGTTACATTAGACCTCTCTAATTCCTATAAGGAATAAAACAGAGCTTTTGACACTACAGACCCAGAGTTTTTCCTTTCAAGTAGTATCTGGATATGTTTTACACATTAAACATTAATACATATAATTCTTCAGCTGTTTCTTACAAGAAAGAATGAAAAGACATGTAACAAAAATAAAATCAGCTGAAACTGGTTTGGCTCAGTGAATAGAGCGTCTGCCTGCGGATTGAAGGGTCCCGGGTTTGATTCCAGTCAAGGGCATGTACCTTGGTTGTGGGCACATCCCCAGTAGGGGGCGTGCAGGAGGCAGCTGATCGATGTCTCTCATCGATGTTTCTAACTCTCTATCTCTCTCTCTTCCTCTCTGGAAGAAATCAATAAAATATATTTAAAAAGATAATAAAATAAAATAAAATCAGGCTCGGCCAGTGTGATTCAATAGTTGAGCATTGAATTATGAACCAGGAAGTCACAGCTCAACTCTGGATCAGGACACATGACCAAGTTACTGGCTTGATCCCCATTAGGAGGTGTACAGGAGGCTGCCACATTGATTTTTTTTCTGTCTCCCTCTTCCTTCCTCTTTGAAATCAATAAAAAGTATTTTTAAAAAGCAATATTTAAAAAAATCAGAATGTTTTAGTGATGTTTTGTTTTTACTAAGAAATCTAGAATATTTTTCAATGCTTTTTATTGTTCATATCACCTCTCCCATTTATACTTAGGAAATGGGCAAGGAGCTTCAAGTCACTCAAGATCATCCAATGTCAAGCTAGAAATTATAATACAACTAGTAGCCCTTCGTGTGATATCATGTGCAGTAGGCTGCCTGCCACTTCTGCAGGAGCTGAGAGGAACCGCAGCATACCAACAGGAGCTGTGCTACTTCCACAGGAACCGTGCTGCTTCTGTGGGAGGTAGGAGCGAGCCACGCCACTTCCACAGGAGCCAGGAGAGACTCATGCTGATCCGCGGGAGTGGGGAGGGAGCCGTGCTGCTTCCATGGGAGATGTGCCTGCCATCTCCTCCTGCCTGTGCTCAGCTGTGGAGTCTGTGCACCCACCCCTCATCTTCCAGAGGCCCCTGCTGCTCTACTCCCACTGCCCAGAGGCCCTCGTGGGTGGGCCGAATGCTTGCCCTGTTGCTGCAGCGACAAAGCAAACATTTCCACAGGCCACTCATGCTACCTGCTCTCAGCAGCTGCCCACCCCCCCTACCCCCCCAGGATTGGGGGACTTTGATGGGGATGAGGGGACTGGGTGCCACCATCTTGTGGCTATGGCCACCGCCATCTTTGTGACAGTTAATTTGCATATTGCCCTTTTATTAGATAGGATGACTACCAATTATTCTAGTAATTGCATGAGCTTAAGATGTCTCCCTTGTATTTTAAATTCCTTTATATATAAGCTTAATTTTATATTCAGATTCTATAGGCATTTACTTCATTTTTACTCATGTTTGTTTTCATCTTCTGCATTTCAAGCTGAGTTGGTTTCTCACTGAATTGTCATCTCCAGGGAAAGTTGGTGTGATTGTGGGGAATACATAAGGGCTCAAAATATTCCTTATTTGCATGAACTTTTCACTCTCTTAAAATTAAAATATTAGAAGAATTCAGAGACATTGGAGGGGACCAGGTCACCTACAGACACTGATAGGCTACAATGAAGATGTTGTTCTCACTCTGATTCAGAAGCACCGTAGAAAGTTCTGAGCAAAGGAATAACAGGGGCCATGTATTCCAGACTTAAGTCTGGCCCTTTTGTTGAAAATAGACTGAAGAGAGGCAGGTAAGAATGAAAGCAGGGAGACTAGTTAGGAGGTCACTAATAAACCAGGTGAGAGAGGATAGTGTCTGGAACCAGAGTGACAGCAGTGAGAGTGATGAGGAACAGATAGGTTTGGGTCTATTATGAAGAAAGAGTGGATGAGACAGCCTATTTCTAGATATTTTTTTATAAAAAATAATATCTGAGAGAGAAACCGAGATGGCGGCATAGATAAACACTTGACTTGCCAGCTCACACAACAAATTCAAAACTACAACTAAAAGACAAAATAGACATCATCCAGAACCACAGGAAGACTGGATTATGGGAAATTCTTGAAGTAGAAGGAAAGAGAAAAGCGCACTGAGACTCAGAGGAACTGCAGGAGGCAGAGGTACTGAGATTCGTGCATGGAGAGGGTTGACAACTGAGTACGTGGCTGGCTTTTCCAAACCAGAGGGAGACACAAGCTCCCAACTGCTTTGAACTCCAGTTTCAGGCAAGACTCTAGGGACCCAGACTCATTAGGGGAGAAACTGGACTGTCTGGCAGGGGGTAGAACTCGAGGGTGGCTTTCTCTCAGAGGTGCTTGCAGTGATTACCACTGGACACTGAGACTCAGGGGCCTCTTAAAGCAGGGCTAATGGGAAGCCATTGCTGTTTGATCTGCCCTGAAAATCTGCCCCACCCAATTTGTGCTCAGAGACTTTTGTATATGAATGGCCTGGTCCTTTGAAATTTAAACTTACCTATCAAACTGCAGCTGAGTCAGAGAGACCCAGAACATCCAAGAGAAGGCCCAAGGCCCCATAGCAGCTTGTATTGCTCCAGAGCTGGGCCTCATCTGGGCACCTCCAAAACCCAAACAAAGAAGAGGAATCTGCAGATCTCTCCATAGCTCCTGCTGGATGCCCTCAGGTAGTGTTAAATTAGCACCTCTTTGGAGATCTAAGAGCCACTGTACCAGAGTAGGACCATCCATATTACAACTCCTCAGATCCATAAGGGACATGCTCAGGGGGGAAACTCAGTGAGCAGCAAAACAAGTCTTGCCTCATAAGGGTGTCTCCAGCACAGAAGTTCTCTCATTGTAGCCACAGCTGTTCCTCACAGCCAATTGGCCCTGAAGGTCAATTCCTCCCAGTGATACCAACAATAATCCAGGCTTAACTACCACAAGACTGTGCACACAGCCCACAAAGGGGTGCACTAAGAGTGCCCACCTCAGGTAACTGGGGAAGTTGAGCCACTAGGCCCTATAGGACACCTGGCACACAAAGCCACTCTTTCAACTCAGGGAAGCAGCCAAAATGCAGAAACAAAAAAATAGGTCACAAATGAAAGAAATGGAAGAAAGCAAACTACTTTATATAGAGTTCAAAACCATGGTTATAAGGTTTTTCAAGAATTTTCTAGAAAAGGTCAATAAATTTAGTGAGACTCTCGAGAATATGAAAAAGGACCAACTATAAATTAAGCATACACTGACTGAAATAAAAAATAATATAGAGAGATCCAACAGCAGACTAGAGGAACGCAAGAATTAAGTCAAAGATTTGAAACACAAAAAAGCAAAAACATCCAATCAGAAAAGCAAAAAAGAAAAAAGAATCCAAAAATATGAAGAAAATGTAAGGAGCCTAGGGGACAACTTCAAACATATCAACATCAGAATTATTGGGGTGCCAGAAGAAGAGAGAGTGAAAGATACTGAAAACATATTTGAAGAAATCATGATGGAAAACTTCCCCCACCTGGTGAAAGAAATAGACTTACAAGTCCAGGAAGCTCATAGAACCCCAAACAAAAGGAATCCAAAGAGGAACACACCAAGATATATCATAATTAAAATGCCCAGAGCAAAAGACAAAGAGAGAATATTAAAAGCAGCAAGAGAAAAACAGTTAGTTACCTACAAGGGAGCACCCATACAACTGTCAGCTGATTTCTTAACAGAAATTATGCAGGTTAGACTGGAGTGGCAAAAAAATATTCAAAGTGATGAATAGCAAGAACCTATAACCAAGATTACTCTATCCAACAAAGCTATCATTCAGAATTGAAGGGTTGATAAAGAGCTTCACAGATAAGAAAAAGCTAAAAGAGTTCATCACTGCCAAATCAGTATTATATGAAATGCTAAAAGATATTTGTAAGAAGAGGAAGAAGAAGAAAATGCCAAAGATAAAAGTTATGAACAACAAATAGTTCCCTATCAACAAGTTAATCTAAAAATCAAATGAATAAAAAACCTGATGAGCAGAATAATCTGGTGCATATAATAGAATCAAGGGCATAGAAAAGGAATAGACTGACAATCCTTGGAGGAAAGGGGTGTGGAGGGTACAGAAAGAGACTAGACAAAAATCATACACCTATAGATGAGGACAGTGGGGTAGGGGGTACAGGCATGGGGTGGAGTGGGGTGGGGTGGGAACCATGTGGAGGGGAGCTATGGGGGAGTAAAGAGAAACAATTGTAATAATCTAAACAATAAAGATTAAAAACGAGAAAAATAATACCTATGTTATTTATGCCACCATTATTTTGAGTTTTTCCATTATATGTAGATGTGTTGAAAAAAATAAAAACACACACATACTAACCTGACAAGCTCAGGGGAGCCTTGCATGGCAGTTTTGCAAACTCAACAGCCTAAAGTAACCACATAGGATGGTCTGAAATTAAAACTGTAACTAAACGCAGTTTATAGTGGGTAGTCATGTCCTAGACCAATATGTTGCCTGACAAAGGTCCATCTTTACCTTAACTGAGCTTATTGTCTTTTTGC
>PVJN01028722.1:0-26982 GCA_004026805.1 Lasiurus borealis
GTGTGTGTGTGTGGCAGGGAGTGGGAGGAGGTTGGGGGGAGGGGGTAGAGGGGTTGTCATCTTCCCTGCCTGGCCATGCTGCTGCTGGTTCAGACTCCGCGTCCCATGGCGGGTCTCCTTCTCCGGCCAGCAGTGGCCTAAGGAACACTTTCCATTAAACACTTTCGGCAGAGGAAGTTCATGTGTTTTTTTTAACACATGGATGTCCATTCTTCTTTGCGTACCTCATGTGTATCTGCTCACTGCTTTCTTAGAAAGAGAGGAAATGAGACCATCGGGGAGCGTTTTAGATCAGCTGAGGTGTGCTTCCGTTAGAGCGGGCGCTGGTGAGTCACAGGACGCGAGAGCTGCTCTCCCTGTTTTGTCCTGAAGATGGTCGTTCTTCCTCACCGGCTGAGGAGGAAGCGGACTCCATCTGCGCCCTGAGCTCCCAGGATGTAGGGCTGAGTCACAGCGAACTTTCCGGTGCGTTTCCCTGTAGAACAACACAGGCTGCAGGCACCACACTCCACCTGGGCCTTCCCTGGCACGGATGGGAACGGGCTGGGGGGGCAAATCCCTGACCACAAAAATAGTGCCTAATCCAAATCTCCGTGAACTCTTGCCTAGGAAGGTAAATACAACAGGATTTTTCTTTTCATTCCCAGCCCTACACAAAAGCAGCCCCGGGCAGCAGGAGCAGGTGTGCCCACCAGCACTGTCCAAAGGAGCCCAAACGCCGGAGCTCAGACGGGTTAGGCTCGGTTTTGGCCCTTCGGTTACTCATCTTCCCCAGTGAGGAGGTGCCACAATCAGCTTCCCAACCAGAAAGGTGGCTGGCACACCTCGGGTGCACAGTGAATCTTGGTGGGGCTGAATTAGATCCGAAGGCTGTGCCCACCTGCCCAGCAAATATGGTGGGGCACCTCAGAGCTCAGAAATGAGCAGGGATCTTCATCTTCCTCCCTCTTCACACTTGGACTCATAGTGGGTCCAACACACCGAGCTCTATGTCCAGAGACTCCAGCCCTTCCCGCCAGTCCTCCTCCTCTTGGAGCTGCCTCTCAGCCTCAGGCCCCACGCAAGCACGAAAGCCATCGCCAGCTTCTGACCCATAGAACCTGGGGCTGTAGCCAGGCTGGCTGCGTCCTCCACTCACTGAGCTAAATCATTGATGGTTCACTCCATTCCGGAAGTTCCCAAACCTAGAGGAAGGCTGAAGGAATAACAATAACAAAACAACACCTATACCCTTCATCTAGAGTCACCTATTGTGGACATTTTGCCACTTTTGCTTCCTGTCTTTGCACACAACACACACAGATACATCCTTTTTTATGAAGCATTTGAAAGCAAGCTGCACACTATGTCACTTCGGTGTGTATTTCCTACATGACCACAATACCATCACACCTTAAAAAATCAATTAGATATCATTTAATTTTCCCAATTGTCCTCAAAATGCCTGTTAGGGGATTTTTTAAAAAAAATTGGGATCCAATCAGGGTTCATGCTTGCATTGGGGATTTTGTCTTGCTCAGATGTCTTTGTAAAAGTGCTGAGCAATCTTGGTGGTTTATTTTGAACTCTGAGTTTTCCGGATCTTCTGTAATTAGGTTTACACAGACACTCCAAAGTAAGTGGCAGCAGGAACCATGCGGGAAGGTGCTGAGGCACCTCCAGCGGCCCCGGCAACCACCTCCTTCAGAGCAGGGAGAAGCCCTGAGGCGCTCTGATCCTGCTCCCCCCCCACCCCACCCCCGCCACTCCCGCTGCAGGCGCTCCCTCTGAGTCTCCTCTGCAGACTTGGGATAGGGAGGCTGTGCATCTTAAAAGCCAACCGGCAGTGACTCCTGCCCTTTTTTAAAATGGGAGGAACTAAAACCCCACGACCTGTGGGCCTGGAGGGGCATCCTCCGCAAAGCAGAGGGGACCTTCTTGCCAGCCAGGTGCTTCTCGCCCTGGACTGGGAGTGCCAAGGGCAGTCAGAGAGGGCGGTTTTCTGGGGATCTGGAAGGCAGGGGAGTGGGGTGGGGTCCCCAGCCTGAACACACCTCTTTTCCTCTCCCTCAAAACCCAGCCCTAGCTGGTGTTTCCAGTGGTTAAAGCATCTTCCGTGCACCAAAGGGTCCTGGGTTCGATTCCCAGTCAAGGGCAGGTACCTGGGTTTCTGTACGCTCCTGGCCCCATGGGGGAGTGTGTGGGAGGCAACTAGTGTGTCTTGCTCATGTCATGTTTCTTTCTCCCTTTCTCTTCCTCCCTCCCTCCCTTCTTTTAAAAGCAATGGGAAAAATATTCTCAGGGAAGGATTAAAACAAAAACAAAAACATGAATGGATAGGTTTTATGGCGTGTACACGATGCATAAAGAAAGTACAGTTCAGAAATCGATTTCAGAGGTTGTGACAGCATTGAAAGAATGGGATAGACTCAGCAAGAAAATACTGAAATATGAATAGAGTGCATAGTCAGGGTTAGATTATTCTGTGAAGCTTCTGTTCCAGTTCAGTGTGTGTGCCCATGGGCTGAATCACACATACATTTGTTACAAGTGAGTCAAGTCCAAAAAAGCTCAAAAGTCACTGATTAAGGCTGATTTTCTTGGAAGAGTGCTGACTTCCACTTCAGTTCTTTCTTCTCTTTTCCCAAAGCTCGGGCATCTATTTAATCATGTTCTCCACCTTCCAGTTCTAGTCCCATCAAGTTTAAGAGATTTTCTTTTCATTCTCAGAACAAAGCTGTGTCACCGGCATGAATATTTGACCAAAGAGAAGGATCCTCTTCTCCCTCAGTTCTCTGACCAAAGAGGGGAGGACACCACGGCACTGCGGGAGAAGGACAGTTAGAACCAGGAGTTTGTTGGGAGCCATTCAATGTTGGCTCTTGGTTACCTGCAATGGCGGCTCTTGGTTCTTGAGTTTTAGCAAAGAAAGAACTTAGAGCCAAGAGCTCTAGGGCAGAAGGAAGTTTATGTAGCATGCAAAGTGAAAGAATACTCGAGGAGATTCCAGTGGGCTGCTCAGAGAGCTGCCCTGGCCTTTTATTTTTTCAGTGTAGGCCAGAGCCAGCCTATATCCACAAGTTGGTTTTTTCTTTTTTTTAATTTATTTTTATTGATTTCAGAGAGGAAGAGAGAGGGAGAGAGAGAGAGAAACATCAATGATGAGAGAGAATCACTGATTGGCTGCCTCCTGCATGCTCCTCCTTTCAGGGGGATCAAACCCACAACCAGGCATGGGGCCTTGACTGGAATCGAACCTGGGACCCTTCAGTCCACAGGCCAATGCTCTATCCACTGCGCCCAACCAGCCAGGGCTGCCCTGGCCTGTCAGAAAGGTTACAGAGGCAGAAGAAGTGAGCCAGCTGGGCTGTGTGGATTCAGGAAACAAATTACAGAGGCAGAAGAAGGGCCTTTGGAGACAGGTTCAGGAGATTAGTCTGGAACCAGCTGCCGACTACCACTGCTCCCCTGGTCTTGGGGGCCCTTGGAGTTCAGGAGAAAGCTTAGGAGAAAGAAAGCAAAGACGCATGCCTGAAGAAAGAAGGCATGGGCGTGCTGTAGAGATGGAGCACACAATGGGTCCTCTGTCTTAAGGGTTTTTATCTGTTTTCTAAAGGCAGGAATTTTATGGAGGGTCTCAGAGGAGGATCTCAATAGAATATCCATCAGCTTTCCACGTGTGTCCTTTAACATGCTGACTCATCAAAATGAGCATATTGGGTCAGCACTGAGGTCTCTACTGATTGGTCAGTACTAGGGTAAGAGGTCATTGGTCATTGCATCTGGTCCTGATGTCAGCCATGTCATCATTTTGTCTGGTTTTGCTGCTTTTCTATGTCTAGAGCTGAAACACAACTGAGGCCTAGCTGTTATCACTAGTCTGAACATTACTCTGTCTCTGTGTTCAGAACCCAGGCTCTGTTCCTAAGATTATCAGATGCTGATCAGAACCTCACTGTCCTGAGGGCTTAATGCTTAAGGGAGTGGTCGTGCAAGGGAGAAGGAGGCAGGTGAGTCAGGGTGCTGGAAGGGTTGTGTGCCAGAGCACGGTGTCTCCAGATAGACCAGGCAGCTGTTAGAATGGGAGTGCCTGAATTGTAACCTTTTAATTAATTCTATCTTAAAACATACTTCTGTAGTGTGTGCCTTTCTTCTTATAAAGCTATCATGACAGTAACTCAAAGTAATTACAATACCCTCCCTGCATAAGAATGCCCCTGCTGCCTCCTGCAGTAACGTCCTAACCTCCCTCATAGTCCCCTCCCCTCCATCTCACTGCTACAGTCTTCTTCCTAAAATTCATTCCATGCTTTTCCTAATTTCTCTCTTAGATGAAATCCCTCATTCTGTTCATGTATGTTGCTCTCCTTTTCCACTAGATCTTTAATATATTAATCATGGATGTTTTAAAGCCTTTATCTAATAACTAGAGGCCCAGTGCACGAAATTTGTGCACTGATAGGGTCCCTAGCAGCTGTTGGCTGAGGCCTCTGTCCCTTCCCCCTCCCAGCACCACCCCCTGATTGAACTCCTGGATGAACTCCTGGTTGAAGGGACAATTTGTATACTACGCTTTTATTATACTAGTAGCCCTGTGCACGAATCCGTGTGCCAATAGCTCTCTGCCACCCTCCTGTAGCTCCCCAAGCCTTCCTTCCTCCCCCTACCCCCAGCTTGCTGCCCTGCCCCCTCCTGTAGCTTTTTGCCGCTCACATGTAGTTCGCTGCCCCATCCTCCGGCAGATCCATGATCTAGTCGATACACTGTTGGTCATCACACCTCAAGGCATAACAGATAATTAGCATATTCCTCTCTTATTATATAGGACTAGAGGAGGTACATGCAATTCGTGCACTGGTGAGGGGGTGTCCCTCAGCCCAGCATGCACCCTCTTCAACCTGGGACCCCTTGGGGGATGTCAGACTGCCAGACATCCCTCTCACAATCCAGGACTGCTGGCTCCCAACTGCTCGCCTGCCTGCCAGCCTAATCACCCCCTAACCACTCCCCGGCCAGCCTGATTGATGCCTAACTGCTCCCCTACTTGCCTGATTGCCTGCAACTGCCCTCCCCTGCAGGCCCAATTGCCCCCAACTGCCCTCCTGTGCCCTCCCCTGCCAAGTGCCAGGCAGTTGTTCCTAACTGCCTTCCCCTGCAGGCCCGATCGCCCCCAACTGCCCTCCCCTGTCAATTTGGTTGCCCCCAACTGCCCTCCCCTGCTGGCCTGGTTGCCCCCAATTGCCCTCCCTTGCTGGCTTGGTTGCCCCTAATTGCCCTTCCCTGCTGACCATCTTGTGACGGCCATCTTTTACCATCTTATGTGAGGGCATGATGGTCAATTTGCACATTACTTTTTTTTTAAATATATTTTATTGATTTTTTACAGAGAGGAAGGGAGAGGGATAGAGGGTCAGAAACATCGATGAGAGAAAGACATTGATCAGCCACCTCCTGCACGCCCCCACTGGGGATGTGCCCGCAACCAAGACACATGCCCTTGACCGGAATCGAACCTGGGAACCCCCAATCTGCAGGCCGATGCTCTATCCACTCAGCCAAACCGGTTTTGGCAACATATTACTTCTTTATTATATAGGAATATAGGATAGAATTCCAACATCTGAGCTATGCCTGAACCTGGTTCTGCTGATTGTTTTACCTCTTTTAAATGAGCTCGGTCCTTTCTTTGATTTTTTTGTATACTGGGCCATCCCTGGGTCTGGTTCTAATGATTGCTTTATCTCTTTAAAATGGCTGGGAAAGCTATCATTCAGAATTGAAGGGCAGATAAAGAGCTTCACAGATAAGAAAAAGCTAAAGGAGTTCATCAGATCCAAACCAGTATTTTATGAAATGCTGAAAGGTACTCTTTTAGAAGAGGAAGAAGAAAAAGGTAAAAGCCAAAAAATTATGAACAACAAATACATATCTATCAACAAGTGAATCTAAAAATGAAGTGAATTAAAAATTTGATCAACAGAATAAACTGGTGAATATAATAGAATCAGGAGCACAGAAAGGGAGTGAACTGACAATTCTCAGGGGGAAAGGGGACGGGGTGTACAGGGAGTGACTGGACAAAAATCATACACCTATGGACTCATCAATGGGGGGGTGGGGAGTAAGGGTAGAGGGAGGGGTGGGAGCCGGGTGGAGGGGAGCTATGGAAGGGAAAAAGAGAAACAAATGTAAAAATCTGAATAATAAAGATTTAATTAAAAAGAAAAAAAAATGGCTGGGGTTTTACCCAAGAGGTGTTTACGGGGGAAAACGCGTGCAGAAGTCCTCGGGAGTGCACATTCGGACGGCAGGTGCCACAGAGCCGGGTCCCTTAGGGAAATCTTTTCATTTTACGGACGAGTCCACTGAAGCCCAGAGAATTCAAATGACTGAACACAGAGCGAACGGGAAAGAGACCGGAATTGAAGTCCAAGTCACCCTGACTCACCAGCCCATGGTCATTCCTTTCTACCGCATCAGGCCTCCCAGAAGGGGGGCTATTGGCCCCTCAGGACCACATGCGTGCCCAGAAGTAGCCGTGATTTATTTACACCTGCCAGACAGGAAGGATGTGCCGAGCCCTGCCAGCTGGAGTTGCCGGTGGGTGTGGGCTGGAGAGCGTCCCGGGTGTCTGAGTGGTGGAGCACATCTCGGGGAGCAGGGCCCAGGTGGGGGGAGGGCACCTGAGCATGGAGCCCAGGGGACCCAGAACTGGCGGGACCTGCATGCAAACCACTAAAAATGAAGATTTTACTTACTTGCTGGAGTGCCTGCCAGCAACCCTGGGAGCTGGGAAGGCTGGAGTTCAGAGAGGTCAGGGCTGCACGAAGTTATAAAAAACTAGGGGGCGTACTTGGCAGAGCAGAACAGTTCCCAAGTCCTCGGGGAATCACCCCTCTTTCTGTGCCCCCCCTCCCCCCCCAGAGGAGAGACAAGAAAGACAAGCTGCTGAAACCGGTTTGGTTCAGTGGATAGAGCGGCAGCCTGCGGACTGAAAGGTCCCAGGTTCGATTCCGTTCAAGGGCATGTATCTTGGTTGCGGGCACATTCCCAGTAGAGGGTGTGCAGGAGGCAGCTGATCGATGTCTCTCTCTCATCGATGTTTCTAGCTCTCTCCCTTTCTCTCTGTAAAAAATCAATAAAACAGATTTGAAAGAAAGAAGGAAGAAAGGGAAGACAAGACAAGGAAAGGAAAGGAAAGGAAAGGAAAGGAAAGGAAAGGAAAGGAAAGGAAAGGAAAGGAAAGGAAAGGAAAGGAAAGGAAAGGAAAGGAAAGGAAAGGAAAGGAAAGGAAAGGAAAGGAAAGGAGAAAAGAAAAGAGAAGAGAAGAGAAGAGAAGAGAAGAAAAGAAAAGAAAAGAAAAGAAAAGAAAAGAAAAGAAAAGAAAAGAAAAGAAAAGAAAAGAAAAGAAAAGAAAAGAAAAAAGAAAAAGAAAAGTAAAGAGAAATGACAAGCTGTGTGGAATTCAAGTGTCCCGTCCGCCCTCCTTCAGCACCGCACTCACCCAAACCACACTGAGCGCACACACACACCCTCCCTGCGAACAGCGCAGGACGTCCTGGGCCCGGACGCGGGGAGCGCGGAGCCCAGACCTGAGCCCTCCCCGAGGGGTGGGCACAGGGCGCCCGTCGCCGGCCCCTGATGGGAGGCGGCCCAGGCGGCAGGGCAGGGCAGGGCGCTCGTCCGCAGACCCAGCCGCGGACGCCCCAGGTCCCTGCGCACACGGGCCGGGTGGGCAGCATGGAGTGGTACCTGCAGGCTGGACGGCAAGGCTCCATCCAGGAGGGCAAAGCCTAGGGACGCAAGCGGCGGCGATGTGCCCGGGGCCAAGTCACTGGGAGAAACTCCCCGCCACCCGCGGGGTCCGGGAACCCCTCCGGGGCCCAGGGGAGCGCGCCCGTCGCCGGCGCAGCGGGGACCGGACGCCACCGTCCCCAGATGCCGAGCGCGCGGGGCTCCGGCCTCCTCCCTCCCTCCGGCGGGCCGGCCTCGGGGGCGGCGAAGAGGGTGGGAGGACCCGGCGTCGGTCCTGGCCTCGGCCTCCCATCAACGACGAGCGCCGGGGGCGCTCGAGGGACCGGGACCGCGCGCTCCCCGGCCCCGCCTCCCCGCCTCCCCGCCGGGGCGCAGCTGTCCCGCCGGGGCCCCCTCCCAGGACCGCGCCGGGCGGGGCCGGGAGAGCGAGCGGAGGGGGCGCCGGGCGGGGCGGGGACCAGGCGGGCGGGGCGGCGCGGAGGGCGGCGCGGGGCCGCGGGCGGAGGGCGAGGCCCGCAGCCATTGGCCCGGCGGCGGGGGGTGGGGGCTGGGCGGGCGGAGGGTCGAGCCCCGGGCGCGCCTCGGCCCGCAGTCGCCAGAGCGAGGTCCCCGAGGCAGAGCCGCGCCCGCCATGAGGGAGATCGTGCACATCCAGGCGGGCCAGTGCGGGAACCAGATCGGCACCAAGGTGCGTCCGGGGCGCGCGCGGGGCTCCCTGCGGGCAGCGTGCCGGCCGGGGGTCGGGGGGTCCGGGATGGGGGGGGACCCCGGGGCAGGCTGCGGGCCTGCCCGGAGAGCGGGGCGCGGGTGCGGGGCCGGGCTGGAGGGGGCGCTGCGGGGAGGGTGTCCCAGCCGGGCCCCTGCCCCCCCCAAACCTTCCCCCCGGCTCTGGCTCTGGGAGCGGCCGCGGGGCCCGGGCGCCTGGAATCCGGCCCCGCCCCGCCGCCGGCCACCGCGGGGGGCGCCTGGGCTCCGGGCTCTGACCCCTTCCCCCTCGTTCTGCCTGAAGTTCTGGGAGGTCATCAGCGATGAGCACGGCATCGACCCGGCGGGCGGCTACGTGGGGGACTCGGCGCTGCAGCTGGAGAGAATCAACGTGTACTACAATGAGTCGTCCTGTGAGTGCGCGGCCCGCCGCCTCTGGGTCCCCGCCGCCTTTGGGGTCTCCCGGCCACCTCTGGGGTCTCCCCCCGCCGCCTCTGGGCCCCCCGATCCCCTCTGGGGCCCCTGGCCACCTCTAGGCACCCCCACCGGCCACCTCCGGGGCCCCGCCCTTCCCTGCCGGACCTCAGTCCCCCCACCCCCGTCCACGCTCCCCCCTCGGACCCTGGTCCGCTCCCCTCCGCGGCCACGCCCTTCCCCGCCGGAGCCCGGCTGTCCCCTTCCCGGGTCCGGGATCCGGGCCATCATCTCCCGACCGGACCGCGGCCACCCCCTTCCGGGACCCCGACCAACTCTGCCCGGCCACCGCCTTCTTGGACCGCGGCCATCCCGTCTCAGGGACCCCCTGCCTCGGGGACCCGGCCTTCCCTGTCTCTGCTCCCCACTGCCCCGCTCCCCCCGCTCCCCGCTGGGGCTCACCCTCCCGGGAGGGCGGGAGGGAAGCGGCCGGGCCCGCAGGATGCGGCTCCTCCCTGCGCCCGCTGGGCGGGAAGGGCTGGGTCAGGATTTGAACAGCCCATTCCGCGCGGTCTGAGCTTTTGAACCGGACGACCCGCTCGTGTTGTGCAATCCGCTTCGTGGGTAATAGCCGGCCGTTTCTCTCGTTCCCGTTGAAGATGTCTCTCTCAGTGGAGGTTCCTGGCTAAACGTTTGCAGAGGACCCCCTGGGTGACTCTGGGGCCCTCTGCAGACCTCCCAGAAAGACGGGAGCCGCCCTGCAAACCTGGGTAAAGACCCGCTCTGGTTTGTCCGCGTTTGGAAACAGCCCCGTCCTAGCCGCCCACACCCGTATTGTAGTTACATGTGCACATTATTGCTGTGACAGTTCTCCTTTGTTAGAAAAGTGACACATGCCCTTTACACCAAAAAGCTGAGACATCCAAAGAATGCCCAGAACGGGACAAGTTCTATCTACCCTTCCTCCAGACAATCATACGCCAGAGAGGATCGCTTTCTGTGTCCCAGATCCATAGGCCGCTTGTCCTCATAAGTAAGAGCTGAGAAGAGCAGGCCGCATACATAGCTCACTGGGCTTTACTCATTAAGCAGCTATGACAAAAGGTCTGGACAAGTAGAGCCGCGAGGATGAAATTTCTAGATAGCATTACGGGAAATTCCAGCACATGTGGCACTTCCTGTTAACCCTTCGGGCCAGCTGGGTCCCAGCCTGCCTCCATCTGGGTGTGTGTGAGCAGGCCAGGAGGTGAAGAGCGGATCCTATTAACCCCATGCTCACTGGGAACAATTTCTTGCCCAGCTGGCACAAAAGGGTACTTTCTAGTCTAGCACTCATTCACAAATGAAAGCATCTCTTGGAAAAGGGCCCATGGGATGTAGCTTGGGTTCGTGTTCATGTGTGCGTGAGGGAGGTGCCGAAAAGCAGGAAGAATGTCACGGTAGCACGACAATATTAAATATATATATTTGTTACTGAGTTGAGAGAGGGAGAGAGATAGAAACATCAGTGATGAGAAGCATTGATCGGCTGCCTTCTGGGGACCAAGCATGGCATGTGCCCTGACCAGGAATCTAACCATGACCTTCTGGTTCATAGGTGAACGCTCAAACTCAGAGCCACACCTACTGGGCACAGCACAGTTTGCCACCGCAGACAAGGTTTATTTCCATGGAGCTAAAAGCGTAAACTGCCCAGCAGGAAAGAGGTTAGGATGAGCTGGAAAATCCAGGAGGCAGGAAGTCAGGAGACTTGACTTCCCACCCTGCTATTCCTGGCACGTCCTCTGCCCACCCGTGCCTGGGCTGGTGTCCTCACCTGGACAGTTCAGGGTGGGACCGTGTTCTCCCCGGGCTAGGAGTCTGATCCTAAGAAAGCCTGCTTCGTGCATGCGCGGCAGCTGAGCTGGTGGGACCGGCTCTGGGGAAGTCCGTTACTCAGAAACCAGAAATGACCCTGGGTGGGCTCTGTTCTCTTCCAGCCCAGAAGTACGTGCCCAGGGCTGCCCTGGTGGACTTGGAACCCGGCACCATGGACAGTGTGCGGTCGGGGCCTTTCGGGCAGCTCTTCCGGCCGGACAACTTCATCTTCGGTACGTGCCCTCTTTCCCCTCTCCCCTCTCTCTCACACATCAACACTGATTTGAGTGCAGGATTGAAAACATCACACGGCACAGGAAATCTTGAGTGGAAATGCGCAGACCCCAAACTGATCACAGGCGCCTCTTGTAATTCTTGACTTTTTTTTTTTTTAAGGGAAGTAACCTCTGTATTTCTGAATGAAATGCTTATCCTGACAGTTCTTTATTTTTTTTAAATATATTTTATTGATTTTTTTTTTACAGAGGGGAAGGGAGAGGGATAGAGAGTTAGAAACATCAGTGAGAGAGAGACATCGATCAGCTGCCTCCTGCACACCTCCCAATGGGGATGTGCCCACAACAAAGGTACATGCCCTTGACTGGAATCAAACCTGGGACCTTTCAATCTGCAGGCTGATGCTCTTTCCACTGAGCCAAACCAGTTAGGGTTTGATAGTTCTTTATTTTAAAAAAGAATTTAGACATTAACTTTTTCCCCCTTCATAAATTATTATGATATGATAATAGTAACTTATTTTTGGTTCCTATATTGCTCATCTTTTAACTTCAATACGTTTATGCCTATATTAATTTCTCATTATTTATTGACAATTCTACTTTCTTTCTAAAGACTGGGGCCATAGGAGTTTTGTTCTAGTAGAATGGGCAAATCCTCCCCTCCCTTCCTCTACCTAAAAACAAAACACACAATAATAGCATCCGCTCTCTGTAAACTTCTAAAGAGAATTATATAAAATTAAATAAATTGTGCCTAGCTGGTTTGGCTTAGTGGAGAAAGTGTCAGGCTGCAGACTTAAGAATCCCGGGTTCAATTCTGATCAAGAGCACATGCCCTGGTTTCGGGCTCCATCCCCAGTAGGAGGGGTGCAAGAGGCAGCCAATCAATGATTCTCTCTCATCATTGATATTTCTATCTCTGTCTCCCTCTCCCTTCCTCTCTGAAATCAATAAAAATATTTTTTAAAATAATATATTAAATTAAATAAAATTAAAGTGGCACTGTTAGTGTTACCAGCCTCCATCACCCTGTAGCCATAGGTTTTAGAGTCAAGGCCACAGGGGGATGAAGCATCTCCCATTCACAGACAATTCTGTCTACAAGGGGACACGGAATCGGGAAGATTTTATTGGTATACGAGTTAATGACCTTGTAGAGAATCAGGCAGTGACCTGTTAGGAAGAAGACAAGTTCACAAAGACTTCATGTGTCCTCTGGGTATCATCTGCTTCTCATTGCCATGACAACCTACACAACCAATGGGACAGGTGAAGCTTCTAATAATAACTTACTCAAGAGTTTTCTTTCACCTTTAATATTTCAGATAGATTGGGACTGGTGCCCCTTTTCTTATATTAGAAAACCAAAGTTGCCAATATTTTTACCTTTCACTGAACTAGAGACCGTAACTGGCCCCAGGCACACATGAACAGGACTCCCACATAAAAACACAGAGATTCAAATGTAACTCGATGAACCCTGTTCCCATGGAGGTTGGAGAGAAAGTAGAAAAAGAGTATTCTATATGGTTTAAACTTAATATGTTCTCATTTATCTATGTTCTATTGGGCTTCATGTAACATTGGTATGTTTTATTTCCTAAAATGGGTGATAGGTAAGTAGATATCCACTACATTGCTCCTCATGTCGTTTTACATGCCTTCAATCTGTCATAAGAAACGTCACAGAGGAGGCTATGCCACCTGTGGATGCACTTTCTGGGCAAGGTCTCTAGTGGGACGCCAGAGGCCATGCATCCTCTCTGCCTTTCCCTCTCCCTCTCCCAGCCCAGACGTTTGTCTGCTCAGGAGTGAGGCCTCCGCATCCCTCCTGCACAGCCAGGGCATTTGAGGTTTCAGAAAGTTGAAATCGTGAACCAATGTTTATGTGATTGAATTATCACAAACGATTGAAGTCGTCATGTTAAACTAGATTCTCAGGGCAGCAAGTTTAGCGATTGTGGAAGTTTTCTTTGGTTTTATTTAATTGAACTGAATATTAAAGTGTAAGAAAGGTTTGATCTCATCTATCTAGGTGTCAGTAAATGGAATCAAAATGTTTAAGAACAAATTAAGATAGACCTAATATAACTATTATCTCTAAGTTATCTAATTCACTGTTCGTGTTAACTTTGAAAAATGTTAGAAATGATGCTTGGCATTTACACTGTCCCCAGGATTATTTCTTACATCTTTGCTTCTTGCCAGAACATGCATACCTACCTGTCTTTGACTCAGAATATTTAAAATTTTTAACACATTGTACTGATGTGAAATAACATTATTCTTTAGTAATTTTTAAAAATTGATGTTCTTTTTATTAAGAATTTTGAGTTGTTCAAATCAGTATGCTTCCTTTGTTAAAATTGCACATCTGTTTTGTGGAAGAGAGGGGCATCCAGAATGTAGAAACACACTATATTGTTCAGCCGGGCAGTTGTTTTCAAGGCATTTTCCAGTTAATAAAAGCAGAACTGTCTGAGTGGGAGATGGTTCATTCCCCTGTGGCTTTCTAGCTCATTGTCTCTGAGGCGACAAATTAAAATAGGCCAAAGTCAGTCCATTTTCAAATATAGTTTGAAATGTTTTCTTTTTTAAAAAAATAGACTTGAAGTGTGTATCATTCTGAAAGTGAAAATGACCTGCATTTGAGTTTTAAACATGAAAATACTTTTTAAAAAAAACAAAAAAACTTTTTTCCAATGAATTGCTGGCTGAATTGCTGGCTGCAATAGCGATCATGCCTATTAGAGAGTGGGGAACAGTCTTGTGGGAGAAAATGAAAGGCCAGAGAGAGAAACTTTCCTTTAAGCCTCTTTCTGCATTTGCACTTTTTCCTTCAAATTTTAGTGCTGGGAGAGGGTCAGAGAGCGAGCCCACACAGCTCACAGTGTGAGCGCTGGAGGTGCACCAGCGGGCGGACTCTGAGAAGACAGACCCCAGGGGATCTGTTGCAACCCGACTGCCAAGCTTGGAGATGGCAGCCTCGCGCGCTGCACTCCGGAGCCGCTGATTAATGTCACAACATTGCATTACAGAAGATGTTCAGCTCATGACCCCCAAATATTTAACTGGGAACGTCGGTTGCTATGAGACACTGGCAAAATATTTTCAGAAGTCACCAGCTTCCTCCTTTTGACGCGAGCAGAGAAAACCTTAGGGCTAATCGTGTTATAAACACCGAGGGAGCCAAGGGCATGGTGTGAGCTGAAGGCAGAGAAAGGGCCCAGTTCAGAATCTCTGCGCTGATCACTCGGGCAAGCTTGATTCACTGTGGCCGTAGGTGTCTGCCTAAAGCCACCTGCTTCTTTTCATTTACTGGTTTCTACTCTAGTGTAAGGAAATAATTCCTGTCTCTCTGTAACCATTACCCTCAGGCTCCCCTTTAACAGGGGTGAGCCCCAGGCGCAGGGCTAGCCCCGAGTAGAAGCCTACCCCGAGCTTGTTCTTCCCGGCGCCTCTGCTGTGGTCTGGCCAGGCTGCTGGCTGCTGGGTTGGGTGGGGAGGGGTAGACAGGAGTTAGTAGGGACATAGGAAAGACAATGATCATTTTAGTTTATTTTTTTTAAGGGTGTTCTTTTTTTTTTTTTTAATATATTTTATTGATTTTTTACAGAGAGGAAGGGAGAGAGATACAGAGTTAGAAACATTGATGAGAGAGAAACATTGATCAGCTGCCTCCTGCACACACCCTACTGGGGATGTGCCCACAACCAAGGTACATGCCCTTGACCGGTATTGAACCTGGGACCTTTCAGTCCGAAGACTGACACTCTATCCACTGAGCCAAACCGGTTTCGGCAGAAGGGTGTTCTTTTTATTTTATTTTTACAGAGAGGAAGGGAGAAGGAAGGATAGAGAGTTAGAAACAGAAACATCGATCAGCTGCCTCCTGCACACTCCCTACTGGGGATGTGCCCACACCCAAGGTACATGCCCTTGACCGGAATCAAACCTGGGACCCTTCAGTCCGCAGGCCGACGCTCTATCCACTGAGCCAAACCGGTTAGGGCTATTTTAGAGCCTAGCAAGAGTAGGCAGCCAAGTTTCACTGTGCAACCCAGTTGGGCAGGAAGAAAGAAGCAAGAGAACACAGTCCGCTCCTGGCCAGGGTGAGGACCACCTGAGGGCTGAGGCGTCAGTGCCCGCAGGGCTGAGGCAGGCACGGAGGCAGTGTTTCTCTAGTTGATCATTAGGTAGGTAATTTCTGCAGCTTACTTTGAGCCACGAGTCCTGTCATGCCAATAAGCCTCGGTGCCTTTGACCAGCCAAATGGGGCAAAGAACACAGGAGTGAGGCCGGCCTCTCCTGTCAGGTGGGGCTGGGACAGACAGCGCAGCCATCGTTTCCGATGGGCAGTCTGCTCTCCTGGAAACCTCACTATTTAATATTTGAACATATTTAATGTTTCATTACAAAGTTAAACTGTTTCCACATGGCTTTTTTTTTTTTTCCTCCTTTAAATATATTTTTATTGATTTCAGAGAAGAAGGGAGAGGGAGAAAGAGACAGAAACATCAATGATGAGAGAGAATCCTGCAACTAGAGCATATGGCCTAATTGGGAATCAAACCATGACCTTCGGGTTCATAGGTCAACGCTCAACCACTGAGCCATGTCGGCCGGGCTCCACATGTATTTTTTCAAACAATAAGCAAGTACATAGTGTAAACGCAGAAACCCCCATCCTTCCACTATTGGTCCCTGAGATTTTCGTCCCTGAGGATAACGGAACAACCTTTCTAATGCCTCGACCCTTTAATACAGCTCCTCATGTTGTGGTGACCCCCAACCATAAAATTATTTTTGTTGCTACTTCATAACTGTAATTTTGCAACTGTTATGAATCATATCTGTGTTTTCCAATGGTCTTAGGCGACCCCTGTGAAAGTGTTGTTCGACCCCCAAAGGGGTCTCGACCCACAGGTAGACAGTGGAGGAGTGTCCTGCCTGACTATTTCCATGTATACATGTACTCACGACCTCGCGCGCACGCAGTTGATTTTGTGTTTTGAAAATGGGATCATGCTACACATATAATTTTATGTGTATATTTCTTTATTGATTTCAGAGAGGAAGGGAGGAGACAGAAACATCAATGATGAGAGAGAATCATTGATTGGCTGCCTCCTGCACACCCCTCACTGGGGATCAAGCCGACAACCCTGGCATGTGCCCTTGGCCAGAATCGAACCGCAACCCTTCAGTCTGCAGGCCAATGCTCTATCCACTGAGCCAAGCTGGCTAGGGCTACACATGCTATTTTATAGCTTTTTGGAAAAAGGTCATTAACATCTCTCAGATATCTCCTATGACGGTTACTGCCTATCTGTTGGGTGTCTCCTCATTTGGCAATTCCCCACTTATTGGTGACACTTTAAAATTTTCCTTAAAGGCAGGTTTCCATAATTTTCTTTTGATGAACATAAAATACGTGTTTTTATATGCAATATATAATGTTGAAACTGAACTGCCTATAATCCCTCCCTTCAGAAACAATCATTTATTAGTTCAGTGTGTGTTTCTCCAATTTCTTTCCAAAATGCATTTTTAAATGTTTTAATAAAGTTAAGAACATTCCTTTTTTTTGCCAAGACCGGTTTGGCTCAGTGGATAGAGCATCGGCTTGCAGACTGAAAGGTCCCGGGTTCGATTCCGGTTGGGGGCATGTACCTTGCTTGCAGGCACATCTCCACTGTGGGGCGTGCAGGAGGCGGCTGATCGATGTCTCTCTCTCTCATCGATGTTTCTGACTTGCTATCTCTCTCCCTTCCTCTTTGTAGAAAACCAATAAAATATATTTTAAAAAAAAAAAGGACATTCCTTTTTGCTAGCTAGCCAGGTGAAAGATGTGCATGGTCCGGGATTCAACAGGAACCACAGAGGGTACAGAGAGAGCTGGGTCTCCTTCCAACTCACGCTGGTGCCCCAGGCTCCTTCCCAGAGCAGCCACGCTCCGCCTTGTGTGTGTCCTCTCAGTGCACATCCCAGCAGGAACATACCTATTACAGACATAAGTTGATCTTCAACTCTATGCACCGTTTAGTACTCTGGGTTTTCCCCCCACTTAGAATGTATTTAAGGAAATTTTCCCATCGCAGTACCAGGTTGATGGCTGATGGTGTTTGCATAGGTACGAGCCTCTTTTAAAAGACACTCTGGTTGCTTCCCTTTTTCTGTACTATTTGCAAACTGCTCTTCAGGAAATACGTGTCGCTGGGGCATTTTGCGCACGTGGGTATGTCTATCTAGGAACATTGATAGGATAGAATTGCTGAGTCCAAGGGGACTGATTGGACAGGTGTTGCTCCATTGTTCTCCAAAAAGCCTCGTTTTCTTAAGCTCCAGCAGCTGCCGTGTGTAAGGGGCCTTTTCCAAACCTTCGCCAACCGGTGTTACCGAACTCTTCCCCTCTGTCAACTCCAGAGAAGAATGTGTCCAATGCTTGTTATTTTCATTTCCTTCACTGTGAACTGCCTACTTCTATCCTTTGCCCATTTCTCACAGTGGTTCTCAACCTTTTTTAATGCTGTGACCTTTTAATACAGTTCCTCATGTTGTGGTGACCCCAATCTTAAAATTATTTTCGTTGCTACTTCATAACTGTCATTTTGCTACTGTTAATGAATCATAATGTAAATATCTGTTTACATTATGTTTTACGTAATGGTCTTAGGCGATCTTGCTAGCAGTTTTCAACCTGTGGGTCGCGACCTACAAGTTGAGAACTGCTGCTGTAGAGCCTAAGACCATCAGAAAACACAGATATATGCATTATGATTCATTAGCAGTAGCAAAATTACAGTTATGAAGTAGCAACGAAAATAATTTTATGATTGGGGTCACCACAATCATAGGACCCACTTATTGATACTGATACATTTTAAATGGTGATGAAAATTTGTATTACAGATTAGATAACATGGTGTTAGCCCAAGTCAGCAGTTGAGTAAACAGGCACCACTAATACTGCTGGTGATTACCCGTATTAGTAGGTTAAATAATCATCAATTTTTTTTTTAAACATATTTTATTGATTTTTCACAGAGAGGAAGGGGAAGGGATAGAAAGCCAGAAACATCGATGAGAGAGAGACATCGATCAGCCGCCTCCTGCACGCCCCCCACTGGGGATGTGCCTGCAACCAATGTACATGCCCTTGACCGGAATCGAACCTGGGACCCTTCAGTCCCCAGGCCGACGCTCTATCCACTGAGCCAAACCGGTTTTGGCAATCATCAATTTTTTAAAAATATTTTTTTATTGATTTCAGAGAGGGAGAGAGAGAGAGACAAACATCAGTGATGAGAGAGAATCATCGATCAGCTGTGGGTCCTTGCCCTGTTTATTATATTTCTTTTTTATCCTCACTCATGGAAATGCTTATCAATTTGAGAGAAAAACGTCTATCAGTTGCCTCCCATATGTGTCCCAAATAGGGATCAAACCCACAACCTAAGTATGTGCCCTGACTGGGAATCGAACCTGCAACCTTTCAGTAGATGGGAGGATGAGCCAACCAACTGAGCCAAACCAGTTAGGGCCTGTCTTGCCCGGTCTAAATGGTAATGCTACTCTTTTGCTTATTCCAGGACAAACTGGTGCCGGAAACAACTGGGCAAAGGGGCATTACACAGAAGGAGCAGAGCTGGTGGACTCGGTGCTCGACGTGGTGAGGAAGGAGTGTGAGCACTGTGACTGCCTGCAGGGCTTCCAGCTGACCCACTCCCTGGGAGGAGGCACAGGGTCGGGCATGGGCACGCTGCTCATCAGCAAAATCCGGGAGGAGTATCCCGACAGGATCATGAACACCTTCAGCGTCATGCCCTCCCCGAAGGTGTCGGACACGGTGGTGGAGCCCTACAATGCCACCTTGTCCGTCCACCAGCTGGTGGAGAACACGGATGAGACCTACTGCATCGACAACGAGGCCCTGTACGACATCTGCTTCCGCACCCTGAAGCTGACCACCCCCACCTACGGGGACCTCAACCACCTGGTGTCGGCCACCATGAGCGGGGTCACCACCTCGCTACGCTTCCCGGGCCAGCTCAACGCTGACCTCCGCAAGCTGGCGGTGAACATGGTCCCTTTCCCCCGCCTTCACTTCTTCATGCCCGGCTTTGCCCCCCTGACGGCCAGGGGCAGCCAGCAGTACCGGGCCCTGACGGTGCCCGAACTGACTCAACAAATGTTCGATGCCAAGAACATGATGGCGGCCTGCGACCCGAGACATGGGCGCTACCTGACCGTCGCCACCGTCTTCCGGGGCCCCATGTCCATGAAGGAGGTGGACGAGCAGATGCTGGCCATCCAGAACAAGAACAGCAGCTACTTCGTGGAGTGGATCCCCAACAACGTCAAGGTGGCCGTGTGCGACATCCCTCCCCGGGGCCTCAAGATGGCCTCCACCTTCATCGGCAACAGCACGGCCATCCAGGAGCTGTTCAAGCGCATCTCCGAGCAGTTCTCCGCCATGTTCCGCCGGAAGGCCTTCCTGCACTGGTTCACGGGCGAGGGCATGGATGAGATGGAGTTCACCGAGGCGGAGAGCAACATGAACGACCTGGTGTCCGAGTACCAGCAATATCAAGAAGCTACGGCCAACGATGGTGAAGAAGCTTTTGAAGACGACGAAGAGGAGATCAACGAATAGAGGCGCGACCCTGTCTCAGATGCAGTTCAGACTTTCTTGCTTTATCTCGGATGTGTCTTAACTTCAGTGGTTGTTCAATGATGCACTGGTCTAAATATATGGGCGCAGGCCCCTCCCAAATGCAATGAAATTGTACTCTCGGTCATCTAGAACTAAGGAAGTACATTAAAATAGCAGAGAATTGGCAGTCCTCCCCAATCACATCAGACGAGGGACGTTTTCTACTGGAGGACTTAAAAAAGAACTTGTGGGCCATCAGTAAAGGGCTAAGTGAAGACACCTCACCTTCTATTAAGTGTTCAGCCATGTCTGAGAATTAGCAGGGAAGTTATAAACAGTATTTTTTCATCCTTTGTGAAATGAAGCTGTGCCGTGTTGCCTTATCTTGAATATGCAATATTGAACCTTTGAAACAGTTTATTCGTAATAAAACACTAAAACTGTTCCTTCGTCTCTCCCAGCTTTTGCTTATGTGACAGATTTGTTACGTTGCATCCTTACGATAATTGCTCAGATCTCTAGTCCGCCCTGGGTGGCCTGCCCCTGCAGCTCACTGAAGGCTTTTCTTGACCTGCAGGCTTTGCCGGCAGGAGCCAGAATTCTGGGCCTACAGGCTGTGCGGGCATAAAGAAAAGCCCATCAGCCCCGTGTAAACAGCATTTAGACCTCCCACAGAACTTTCCCCCTCCCTGGGCTAGTGGGCCCCAGCCTTTGAGATTTGCCAGAGGAGCCACAGTTACCTTCAGGCTTCCAGCTAGCTCTTGGTGGGTGAGGGGCACTGGGTAGGTGGGCTCTCAGAGCAGGACCCCAGGCCAGCATCCTGGCCCAGTACAGAGGGTGAAATAAATGGCCACTTTATGGTTCCTGTAAACTAGCCACTTCTGTAACAGGACTTGTGAAGTCAAATTCCACAGGACAGGACCAGGCTAGTTTTACTAGTAATTGGCCAGCACTGGCAAAGTTAGCTGTGAACCAGTGAATATGCTTTAGCCAAAAGAACGTGGTGGTATGTCACTTCTAAGCGGAAGCAAATGTGAGTGCTTGGCCCTCTGCTCTGACTCCCAAGTGGGGGACCCCGATTCCTCCTGTAAAGATAACCCAGCTTCTCCATCAGTGACTGTGGAGCAAAGCCTCCTGGTCTTTGTTGGACATGAAGGAAGAGAAGTGAGTCTTTGCTATTTGGAGCCACTGAGATCTCCGGCCACCTCAGTGTGACCTGCCCCGCCTGGTGCTGTGATGCCATGCCTCATACCCACCAACTAACTTCATTTATTTGTGTTAAGTCCTAGACTTCTTTTTCTTTTTTTTAAAATGTATTTTATTGCTGGCCCCACGGGGGCTGCTGGCCCTGCAGTGGATGGGCTCACCTGGCGCTGCGGCGGGCGGCGCGGCGCGCGGAGGACGTGCCCCCCGCCCCTCAGGCAGGTCGTCGAGGCCGAGGGGGTACGGCCTGGGCTGGTCTGTTCACTCTTCGGTCGGTCGGGAGCTTCTCTGCTGCAAAGTCACCGCCTACTGGTTTCGCCCAGTTTCTAGGAGCGACTTCCTGGCTGAGGGTAACCCCAAAGCGTTTAACGAAATAGAACCCTTTAAATGCCAAAAAAAAAAAAAGTATTTTATTGATTTTTTACAGAGAGGCAGGGAGATAGAAAGTCAGAAACATCCATGAGAGAGAGACATACATCAGCCACCTCCTGCACACCCCACAGTGGAGATGTGCCCGCAAGCAAGGTTCATGCCCCCGACTAGAATCGAACCTGGGACCTTTCAGTCCGCAGGCCGACGCTCTATCCACTGAGCCAAACTGGTCTCGGCTTCTAGCCTTCTTTTAAGGGTTTTTGTTGTTAACCCTCACTTGAGGATATATTTCCATTGATTTTTTTTTTTTTTTTTAGAGAGGGGGGAGAGAGAGAAACATCGATGTGACAGAGATACATTGATTGGTTGCCTCCGAGGTACATGCCTTTGACCGGAATAGAAGCTGGGACCCTTCAGACCATGGGCCAACACTCTAGCCACTAAGCCAGTGGTTCTCAACCTTCCTAAGGCTGTGACCCTTGCATACAGTTCCTCATGTGGTGGTGACCCCCAACCATGAAATTTTGCTACTGTTATGCATCATGATGTAAATATCTGCATTTTCCGATGGTCTTAGGCGACCCCTGTGAAAGGGTCGTGTGACCCCCGAAGGGGTCGTGACCCACAGGTTGAGAACTGCTGCACTAAGCCTTTTTTTAAAAAAAGTTTTAGAGAGGAGAGGGATAGAAACCATTCGTGAGATATATCCGGCATGCCCCCTGCTGGGGATCCAGCTCAAAACCCAGGCATGTGCCCTGACCCAAACTGAAACCAGTGATCTCTTGGTTCATGGGTCAATGCTCGACCACTGAGCAACACCGCAGGCAGCCTGACTGGAGTAGACAGCATGACTTGAAGTGATTGCAGAAGTCTGAACTATTTTCTGAGACTACAGTAAAAATACACCTTACCATTCCCATCTAACATGGAAATGTGCTAGGTTCGATTTCCTCCGAGCACCGGCTGTAGGCCAAGCTCTATTTAAGTCCCAACATAGGTAACGCTCACTCCAGTGCCTAGAGTGCAGGTGTGACCACTGCAGACGAGCCCTGCTGAGTTGTGGGTTACCATCCGAGCCTCCCACAGAGCTTTGTCAGTTTCCTTACTGAATCAAACACGACTCATGCTTGGCACACCCCACTTTACTCCACCCAGATCCACATACACTGCACCTCTGCAGCGGGAAGAGAAAGGAGCACTGAGCATCTCCTCATCACTGCTTATGTGGAGCACAGCACCCTAACACCCTGATGGCCGAGTCCTCCTACAGCCTTAAAACAAGGTTTCACTCAGCTGCTTCCCACCAGCATCCCCTGAGGAAAGAGGGCAGTCGGTGTGACTTCTGAAGGTCCCTGCCACCTCCCGTCCCATCCGCCCTGTGCTGCTCCAGATGCCACTGAGTCTGTGTCTTAAGTCTGAGGAGTCACTATTCCCACAACATACTTAACTACATCAAGATACACAAGGCAAGTGGAACATTAAAGGAAGCTGCTAAAATATATATAATAAATGCAAAAAATGTATGGTACTTCCAAATCCAAATAATGGCTTTGTAAGGTTTAATCCACCTATATTTGCAACACTGCAAACCTCTGCTTTTCTGGACCCACACACCCTTCTAATAGTAATGGTCACAGCTTACATTTCAGAGCAGCCATGTCATGGAAGACCCAGGGCACAGGGGCCTCTCTAGCTTATTGTCACTGCTCTTCTCTGAAGTCCAGGTGATGGCTTGGGACAGCCTGCCACACCTGCTATGACACACTGACTCCCAGTCCCAGACAGTGTGACCAACACATGGTCATGACAAGTCTAGTAAGGGTGTAAATCAGATTCTCGCCCTGAGCTGGTATCCAAGTTCATCATTCCAGGACATACAAACCTAGAAACTCCTCATCCTCGTGTGGGAGCAGATGAGAGCCAGAGACTAAAAGAAAGTATCCCAAGCATAAACAGTGGCCCTGTGTGTGGTCAGGAGAAAAAAGTAAAATGTTTACCCTTTATTTCTGATGTAAAGAAGCCATATTTACATAATACATTCATATTTCTTTAATATGTTACAGCTTTCTGTAGAAAATCATTCCAGTAAAACAGCAACATGTGGTCTGGATTCAACCTTCAAAGTATTAGTCAAATTTAAATATTCTTATCAGGAATTCAATTTAATTTCACAGTCTCTGAAGGGAAATGGGAATGAAGGGTGGGGCGATGGAAAGTGAAATACAGGCCTCTCCCCCGCTGGCAAGCTTTCCGATTCTCTCCCTGACATGTCTGCTGGTTCACTGATGGTGCAGCGGGACCAGTGCCGGGCACCACGCTCCACTCTCCCAGCCACTGTCCAAGAGCCCAGGGCTTGGGAAACCACCCCGCCACCCCTGCTGGAACTGCTGAAGCTGAGGATTAAGTACTCCTCTCCCCACCACTTCGACTGGTCAGCAGCTGGTTAAGATCAACTTAGCAGTGTTCTCATTCTTCGAGAAAGCCAAAGTTGAAATAACGTGCACACTGAACCCATTGACACAAGCTAAAATGGCCTCCCTCCTCGGATCTGATTGGCAATTTTCTCCTCTGGGGAGACCTCCTTCTCCTTTTCCCGGTCTTTGTTCCAGTCCTTCAGGCCCTCTGGAAGCGTGGTGTCCTCATCCAAGCTGCCAGTGCCTTCCACAAATTCTTCATAGGTAGATTTTTCCGCAAATGGTCTGGGGCCCAAAAGTTCAATCATATCATTCTTATCTAATACTTCTTTTTCTAATAATAGAAGAGCAACCTGAAATATGAACAATACAGTTAATCAACAACGTTTATAGACAACCCCACCTCAAAAAGTTTAAAAACCACTGAAAAAGATACACAAAATTTTGGAATAAGGTGTGCAAAATACTATAAAAACAAATGTCCAGCAGTTAGGGAATGGCTAAATACATTTGGTATATCAACACAATGAAAAGTGAGATGCATAATGTCTGTAGTTTACAATATTTGCTTTTTAAAAGAGGGAAAATACATCTTTCATTGATGAATCATCTTCTATTTTTATTTTTAACTAGAGGCTTGGTGCACGAATTTGTTTATGTGGGGGGAGGGTGTCCCAGCCTGCACCCACTCTAATCTGGGATATCTCTCTCACAATCCAGGACTGCTGGTTTCCAACCACTTGCCTGCCTGCCTGATTGCCCCTAACCACTTCGGCTTACCACCCCGATCACCCCTAAGCACTCCCCTGCCAGCCTGATCGCCTAACTGCTCTCCTGCTGGCCCAACTGCCCCTATCTGCCCTCCCCTGCCAACCTGGTTGCCCCAACTGCCCTCCCCTGCAGGCCCGGTCACTCCCAACTGCCCTTTCCTGCTGGCATAGTCACCCCTAACTTCCCTTCCTTGACAGCCTGGTTGCCCTTAACTGCCCTCCCCTGCAGACCCAATGCCCCTAACTACCCTCCTCTGCTGGCCTGGTCACCTTATATATTTTTGTCTACATCTTTAAAAGATAAAATCTCTTAAAAAAAAAAAAGTAAGTAGATCTAATGATATAATTCTTTAATATATTGTTTGTATATAAGAGATTTGAACAAAAGCTTTAGGATTTCTTCTTAGGCCATCTTTGATTCTCAAATTTGCCTATTTACAGTTATGAGAAACCACTTAAGTTGTGATATTTTATTTAACCCAATATGTAAAAAACATTGTCATTTCAATGTGTAATCATTTAAGAATTGATATATTGTACATTCTTTTGTTCATTCTAAGTCTACAGAACCAGCGTGCATTTTATGCTCACAGTCCATCTCAACCCAGATCAGTCACATTGACAAGTACAGGCTAGGTTAGGCATTAATGGCAAGGGCTCTGCAGACAGTTGGGGGTGACCAGGCCAGCAGGGGAGGGATGACCAGGCCAACAGGGGAGGGCAGTTAGGGGCAATTGGGCCAGCAGGAGAGTAGTTAGGTGATCAGGCTGACAGGGGAATGGTTAGGGGGTGATCAGGGTGACAGGCAGAAGTGGTTAGGGGCAGTCAGGCAGGCTAGCAAGCAGTTGGGACATCTAGGTCCGAATCCTGATCCTGCCACTTACCAACTACCTGCCTGATGACCTTAAGCAAAGTAAAGCAACATTGTTTCTTTTGTTTCTTTATGTAGTAGTGTCTTCATTTGTAAAATGGGGATAATAATATAGTTACTTCATGAGGTTGCTGGGGGTTTTAGATAAGTTAAGCAAAGGCTCTAGCCACTTCTCCTTTTGATGGCTCCTGGCTGGCTCCACATTATTCTTAATGGACTTAATTTTCTGATGGACGAGGCAGAATTTCAGAACTCCACGGTGTTTCAAGATCTGAGGATTACTTCTCCCTTCACAAACAGTTACTTCTTTGTTGCCACTATCATACTGCACATATGAAAGGGTAAATAACTGAGTATAATTCTCTGGACCCATTTGAGCATCTATGGTGTATATGTGGAATCCCCGAGCTAATCATCTCATTTAGGTGAGCACTTCCACTCTCTATTGTCTTTTACAGCTCATTTTTCTCTTTAACAACTGGCTGTAGGGGAATAACCAACAAATCTTTTATCTGGTCTGGACCTCCTATCCATATATCACTTGCAAATGCCTACTGCTATGTCCTCTTGGATGTCAAGGCTGAATCCCTCCCCTATTCCCACCCCAGGCTGTATTTGCCAGTAGAAGGAGCCCTGGAGTCATTCCAAGGGCTTCCTTTCCATCTAATCTCCTTAATAAATCTTACTAACTTTAATCAGCAATTCTTGGTTTTTTAGATGTCACCACCAGCACCACCTCAGGAATGTTACACATGCCTACAACAACTCTGAGCTGGTCTCTGTTCTAGTCTCTTCCATTTCACTGCTGCCATACTCTCCTTTTAAGTGATGAACTTGAATCATTTCTACTTAAGATTCTTTAAGGACCCCCTCCCATAAAACAAGGTGGTTAGATTAGACCAGTGGTCGGCAAGCTCATTAGTCAATACAGCAGCAAACCTCGGCTCTCGAGCCACAGTTTGCCAACCACTGGATTAGACAGACCATTTTGAAAGTTACTTTTATGCCCCAAGTGCCTAAAATTATGTTTCTAAATTTTCAACTTGGCTTTTGAGGATCTGGGTACTGTAGTCTCCCTTTCCCCCATTATCTGCTCCACGCTGGCCAACCCAATTCTGCCTTCCCCCCCAATACCCTTTTCTGCTCAGCAGGCCTCCATGCTGAGCTCCTTCCCCATTGACCAGAATCTGACTATCCTTCCAGGCAAAATTAAGCCCTGGGTTCTATACAAAGCCTTCTCTGTCCATTGTTCTCTCTCGGAGCTCCCACTGCTTGCTCTCTGGTGTTTCACAGACACTAGCTCTCTCCCAATTACACTGTACAGTTTTGTAAAAAAGATGTCACGGATTTTTAGAATTGCATAGCACAGCACAGGCTAACAGAAGGCCTCTCTGAAGACTTGCTTATGAGTAGTCTACTTTAGAACATTCTTTTATCTGTGTCAATCCCTTATCAGGCTTCTTCATCTGTGTTTTTCTCGTTAGACTGAAGAATGTTCAAAGAACAAAAAGTTATAATTTTGGTGGCATGGGGTCTGAATAAGTAACGGTTTACTAGATGCAAGAAATCCACTGAATTAAAAAAGGAACCGTACCCTAACTGGTTTGGCTCAGTGGATAGAGCATCGGCCTGCGGACTGAAACGTCTCAGGTTCGATTCCGGTCAAGGCATGTACCTTGGTTGTGGGCACATCCCCAGTAGGAGGTGTGCGGGAGGCGGCTGATCAATGTTTCTATCCCTCTCCCTT